>JAOYSI010072916.1:154-22356 GCA_025775065.1 Hiodon alosoides | reverse complement strand
CATAGAGACACACAAATAGCACAATGCACACACAGGCCCGGTATACACAGTCCACCTCCCGCGAATACGCACACGCATAGAGACACACAAATAGCACAATGCACACACAGGCCCGGTATAAACAGAACCAGGCTGGATTGAGTAACACTGCTCTGGCTCCTCCCGTTTGGGTCTCATTGCCCTCATTGTGGTCGTTACCCAGGAGGCAATGCTTTTCTCACAGACCAAAGTGTCACGGTTCTATTCATTTCCACTGTGTTTAAGTTTTGCATGGTCACGTGGTCTCATAAGGTTGCCGCTTTGACATCGTCCTAAACGTGACTATCTGCGACCCTTCCTGTAACGCGAGCCCTTACGGCACACGTGAAGATTGCAACATTGTCTGGAAATCCCACCTGACACCAGCTGTAGGCTGGCTCGCATGTTTACAATCTATTCAGAGTGAGGATATGTGCAGCAGTTCTCAAACCACCTTAAAAATACAACATCGCTTGGCTTTAAAATGAAATCAATCCTCCTTTTTTTTTTTTTTTAAGTGTCATTGATTGAAAGCAACCTGGGAGCCCTGCCTGGATATTTTGAGAGAAAATTGCCCTTTTCTGCTAACTTGGCCCCCTAGGCAGATATAAACGTGGAGACTGGAAAAAAACTGCTTCTGACTCTACTAGTGACTCTTCCACCTGGAAGAAGAATTCTCTCAGTAATCCGCCCCGCAACCACAGCATCGGTAAAGCTTCTGTGATTCACACCTCCGTTGCATTACGGCTGGAGTGGAGCCAGGTCAAAATTGGCCCCATAAAAAAAAAAAAAACTCCATCTCCATCCAGGTGATGTGGATTTAACCAACATGTTTCGGCACGTGTGACGGCTGAATGTAAATCGAACTCGGTCCCGTTCACTGCCGAAAATTAAGCACAACCTATTGTAGTTTTGTCATAGGTGATGACGCAATCCTTAGCGAACACGTGGCCCCAATGAGCTCCACTACACGGGCAGGAAAGGTGTTGCCTTGTGGATGGTAGAATTGTGAACGAATATATCAATAAAATGTTTTCAATAAAGATTGGTGATAAAGACATCACTCGATACATGTTATATAGAAATCAGTGATTTGCAGAATTCATTTTCTAATGCGGTACTCGGCTAAAACACTAGGTGGCATCCCTTAACCGAACTAACAACGAAAGCGCCCGGCAGTTTCTGTACTGTGACTCTTGCATTAACTTCGCTAGATGGGAATGTAATCTTTATTGGTTCCAGTGTGTGACTAGAAGTGGAAAATGGTGATAACTGAGGTTGAGTATGCTACAAGACAGGGCCGTAATTATAATTTATATTTTTTTTGGGGGGGGCATAAAATATGCTCAAAATGCCCCCCCAATATATATTGATATAAATAAAAAAATGTGCTTTTTGGGAGATTGCCTGCGTGCAGGTGAATATATACGCAGTTATACATAAATATAAAACTACTTTTTTACGCCTGTCACTAAAACAAACCAGAAAGCTAAGCTATTAAGCTCGCTTAATAAGGGCGTTATTAGTGGAACCATTACTGGAAAAGTATTTATTTTTTTAATTAAAAGCAGATAATAGAACAATAATAATTAACACTCGTGCGCACTCGTTCTGACAAACGATCTGTCGCTCAAGGTTTTCTGTATTTCAACAGGTCAACAGCGCCACCTTGTGGTATATAACATTTTTGCATTACCGTTAATCGGGTGTCTCAACTCAAACCCAGGTTCTAGGGATCAGAGACACCTCTTAATCATCATAGTTTAAGAGGAATGATTGAAGGTGATTGCATACGCAATTTAATGGCTAGGCCTCTACAGGATTGGGTAATAAATTACAGCCTTAATTTCAAGAGAGAAAATTACCCAGCAGAGGACTTCCAAAACATTTGATCAATTGTATCAATGCGAGTAGACATAATTCGATTTTTTAAATAATTGTCTGAGGCCATTCAAGACATGGAGAATAATTACCAACCCGAAAGCAGGGAGTAGATAATATAATGGAATCACCAAGCAATTTATGAACATTTAACAACTAATAAGGTGACGTAGATCCAGTTCTGTGGCCGTTGCTTTGTGGTTTTGAACAACAATCCAGTTTATAACTATCAGTGAGCTTCATAATACAGCCGCGGTTCCTCTTTCCCGGTGCAGTTCTCCCTTGTTCGGAGTATGCGTTATGCTTTTCGACACTTTTACCCTTGACTCATTACATAATTTGGGCGTTTCTTTGACAGACTTGCCTACAGTTCAGGCACCACCTTTTCAAAATCTATAAGGTCATCTTTTTGTCTACATCCTGTACATATCAATGACATATTCAAATAGAAAAGCAGGAGCATTACAAACAGCCGTATGACTAGATCCCAAAGGCCTTTGATTGTTTTAATGCGAGACACTGTTGGATCCACCACACAGATTTTATTTAATCTTTCAGACGCAATCAAGCGTAATGTCAAGTACTCTGGCCCAAAAGAAGCAGCAGAGAATTATTCTGTCAATCTAACCTTTTCTTTTAAGGAAGAGCTGTGTGGCGTGTGGGTGTGTGGGGGATGGGGGTGCGGGGTTGTATAATAACCTCTGTTGCCAGGAAACAGTCAAAGTAAGGAGAATTGTTCCCCCTATTCTGTCAAGAGGTCAAAATCAGCACCTTTCCATTGAAAAGACAACAGGTTTGTACTGCTGATTAAACATGCGGCACCACAGCTGGAAAAGATGGCCACCAGTCTTCACCTGTGCAGAACTGCAGTGTTCTTTGGATCCTGGGAAGAACAAACCACATTGCCGCTGTGCCCATTTTACTTTCTGTTATGTACTTCAGGATGCAGTTAGTCATAATGACACTTTGCGTCAACAAGTTGGACTGGTGTCCCTGAGCGCTCAATACAACTGTGTTCAGTAGAGGAAGACCTTCCTGGTTAAACAAGCCAGTGATTAACACCATTACAGTTGCTGCCTTCTAAGATAACTTGTCACCTACTGAAAGCACAATGTGTTATGTAAATATTGTTTCTTAATAATGTCTACTGTAAATAATCGTTACATGCCACGTGCCACAATTATCTCACTCCTGGAGTGCCCTGCAGGTTTGGCTGTTTTTCATGCAATGCATCATGTGACCGCAGAGCTGAGAATCTGTGGGCGACTGAGTGCTTCATATCACAGCATTGTTTATTCCAACAGACCAGCAGGATGATCTGAGAACAGAATTCTTTCACTGTAATTAGCATAACGAATTTAAATGTCATTATAAAAACCTGGATTGTTACTGGTTACCTGTAGTCATGGTTACAGGACTTGAAACTGACTCATTGTAAGATTCTCAGGCTTATCAAAAGCAAAGCCTTCATCATACATAGACAGTCTTGTTCTTGCAAGCTACAGACAGATGGGAAAATGCAGTCATGCTATGGGTTCACTGAACACAGGCGGTAGTCAGTTTGCCAGATAAATCTAGGTCTTAATTGAGGTGATATGAAACAAAAAATTTACATTATAGTAACAATGATACTATGGCGACTAATAATTCAAAGTCAAGTGTCATGGGAGTTTTGATTTGAGTGTTTAAGCGTGTACTTAAAAGTAATAAAATCATATCAAGTGTAATAAAAAGTTCACATTAACAAAAACATTTGTAGCCATCATTTGTAGTTTCGTAGGTGTTAATACACTCCGTAAACTACATCGATACGTTACGTTCATGGAATAGCCTATCCAGTGAATAATTACTGGAGAGTTGGGTTTTTCAATGCAAACCATCAGCAACGGCTTTTAAATAATCGGATGAAATACAAATACAGCCTACAAACTCGCACATATCTGAAAGCCGCTGAGCGCTAAAGCCGTGATATTCGCGACTTCAACCAACTTCTCCTTTTCTATTACTGGCTCTCTGACAGCAAAGGTTGAACATCTCTTTTGACGTCAGGAATAATGATTATTTACCATCCGGGTCTCAACTCTCCGCCTATAACATAATTTAATCAAATCCAGGGATGCCTGCACTGGTATACGCGTTTTTATAAAATATGTGTGAAGTAATTGGGACCTTAAATTAATCTGCAAACGGGAAGACCTGAAAAACTAACCCGCAAACTGACGACCTGTGGGCAAAGTATGGTACATTTTTTAAAGTTTTCATGGATGAATATTTAATTAATTCGGAATGGAGATAGCTTTGGTAAGTTTTGAAAACGGCGGCGCTAAAGAGAACGAAGGCAATGTCCACCAAGCTTGCTCCAACGCCCTGAATCTCCCTCGGTCACCATTCATACGAACCCGACTGGACAAAAGCTACGGCAAGGAGATAAACGCTCTCAGTAACATGCAACAGGACTCTTGGAAAATTAACGACATCAATACGACTTTCAGCAGTAGCGAAAACGCGATAGACACATTATTGCGGGCCGATCACAGCCCTTACTTATTTGAGGGTGATATACTGGATATAGATTCAGACGAAAGCAACGAACGAGTATTGATAAACATTGCCGGTTTGAGGTACGAGACCGAAATGAGGACCTTGAATCAATTTCCGGAAACTTTACTAGGAGATCCCGATAAAAGGATTAAGTACTTTGATCCACTTAGAAACGAGTACTTTTTTGATCGCAACCGCCCAAGTTTCGACGGAATTCTATATTTTTATCAATCTGGGGGAAGAATTAGGAGACCCGTCAACGTGTCTATCGACGTGTTCGCCGATGAAATTCGGTTCTATCAGCTGGGTGAGGATGCCATGGAGAGGTTTCGAGAGGACGAGGGTTTCATTAAAGAGGAAGAGAAACCCTTGCCACGGAATGAATTTCAGAAGCAGGTATGGCTAATTTTTGAGTACCCCGAAAGCTCCAGTCCTGCTAGAGGAATCGCTATTGTTTCTGTTCTAGTAATCACCATATCCATCATCACCTTCTGCATGGAAACGTTACCCGAGTTTCGTGACGAGAGGGAGCTGCCTGCCATCTATAGAACAGACAACGGCACACAGACTCCATCATCGCACAACTTTTCAGATTCGTTCTTTATCGTAGAGACTACTTGCGTTATATGGTTTACTTTCGAGCTGATTGTTAGGTTTTTTGCCTGCCCGAGCAAGTCTGAGTTTTCCAAAACCGTAATGAACATCATTGACGTAATGTCAATCGTGCCCTACTTCATTACAATGGGCACAGAACTCGCAGAGGATCGGGGACAGGACCACAGCGGGCAACAGGCTATGTCGCTGGCGATTTTGCGGGTGATACGACTAGTCAGGGTGTTTCGAATATTCAAGCTGTCCAGGCATTCAAAAGGCCTACAGATTCTCGGCCAAACTTTGAAGGCCAGCATGAGGGAACTAGGACTTTTAATCTTCTTCCTCTTCATCGGAGTCATTATCTTCTCCAGTGCCGTTTTCTTCGCTGAGGCAGATGAGCCCGAATCGCATTTCTCCAGCATCCCCGATGCCTTTTGGTGGGCTGTGGTAACCATGACAACTGTTGGCTATGGAGACATGAGACCGGTGACAGTTGGGGGGAAAATTGTCGGATCGCTGTGCGCCATCGCCGGAGTTTTGACTATTGCCCTGCCGGTGCCAGTCATCGTGTCCAACTTCAATTATTTTTACCACAGGGAAACCGATCAGGATCAGTCTTCTCTCAAAGACGATCCGCGGATCGACCAGGAAAGTCCCAGTGAGGAAATGAAAAGGAGCTGTAGAGAGTCCGCTCTCCAGTTTTCAGAAGACGCGGAAAACAACGATGGGGCACAAACGGCGGTGGAAAAAACGACAGTTAAAGAAAACCGCAACACGGATATCAAAATATCCCTTTATACTCTTTGCTTAGACACAAGGGAAACGCACTTGTAGTTTAATGTTCTTTTAATGACCACTTCAGAGATTTAGTATCTGCACAATTCGTTTCTACAACACTAAAGCTGAAAGCAAATGTTTTATTTTCAAAAGCACAATATAACAACCCAATCTGGTAATCACATGTACAAAATATGTCCTTTCACCTCAATTTAAAAAATATATGCGTAGGCGTTGGCTACACACAAAGTTGTGCCTATATTGGATTTAAAATAAGTACACATTTAAATAGATCTCCAGTGCACGGTAAGAGCTGACTTGTGACATAAGACCGAATAACCTAACAGTAACGTGTGTGCTTTATTTTCATTTTCTTATCAACTATAGCCTACTTCTTCTCTTTCAAAAGGTCTTAGTGTTGCGGTAGGACGTAAGCACAAAGCGGCGGAGAGGCACGGAACATCCCGAATGAGCGGAACTTTACTTGAAGAAAAGCGTTTCCCTGAGCCTCTAATTTGAAAAAATCATAAAACTTCTTAGATTGTTTTTCTGTCTCAATGAAGATATATTATTTTTGTGTACATATATACAGATGACAAAACGTGTCAATATATATTTCGAGGGGTTTTTAATCGTAAGAAGAGAGCTCCAAGGAGATGCGGAAAAGTTATGAATATGGTTAAAAGATTATGCATTCGAATAACGGATGTCAACGGAAATTGCCCTACAACGAAGCCATACAGCAACATCTATCGAAGACACATTCTGAGAACGAAGAACGGTTATGATACACTAAAAACCAGAGAATATTATGCATATGCATAACGCATTTCAGCGGAAATTGTTCAATAACGAAGCCATATAGTGACATCTTTCGAAGACACAGCATCACAGGTGAACTAAAGCTAAACTAAGACGTGTAAAACAACCTTTGAACCATCTCTAACAGACCAAAAGGTTAGTGTGGAAACACCTTGTGATGTTGCCTAAGTTTTATCTAATCACGAATAAAAACACAATGCCGGCTGCTGCACGTACAGAGTTAATAACAAATACAACAATGATCCCCTAAACTAATTTGCTTTCAGTTACGTTAGCTTTAACGCCACATTGAATATAAATTTGGTAAAGATTTAGTTGAAGGGGAAAAAAAACGTAAAGCCTTCACTATAAAAGGGTTTACTATTTCTGAAGAGAATTAAGTCACCAGCGGTCCTTTCAGCACCAGGAGCTGTCCTTTCAGAACCACATCGTTGACTTTAAGGAATCAAAAGTAATTTTACGAATTAAATTGAGGCCATAGTATAATCACAGTCCAAGTGTCAAATACATACACCAGATTTTATCATTCATGATCATTCATATTCATATCATTCAATATACTGAAACTTTTTTCCGATCGACAGTACATTTTTAAAGTTTTCCTTTCAATTTAACAATGAACACTGATTAAATATCGAAACAACACATATTAAAGTACTAGTTAATTTTGGTCCATTGGACAAATAATCATGTCCTCATCAACATCTGATATACTTCCCCACTTATCTGAACGTCTGACAGTGTATGTGACAAAAGCCGAGAAACTAACATAACTGATCATGGTTGGAAACGCTAGTAATACTTTTACTATGGGACCAAGGAAAATGACCAGCCTCTCAAAATCAATGGCAGAAATGTGTAGTCATATTAGGGAGTATAAATCTTGTGAACAACAATATCAGAGAAGACGGCGGGAGTACACATGTGAGTGAGGTTTTACTAGGCGCAATGCTGATTGAGAAAGCAGTCTTTCGATTGCCACTGTGTAACTTAGATCACCAGTAGGACCGAGGACAGGCGCTGTCAGTTTTCTGTGCCAGGTGTTGCTCTGGGAGCAGTTTGTCTAGGGGGAAACACACCTATTCCCTGCTGACAGAGTCTTTTGTGTGTTTGGACACGCTCCTGGTACCTACGTGGCCAATTACACAGAACCAGTATTCCCTGGCTGCCTCGGACACAGAGTAATTACAGCAGGCACGGAGAGGTGAAGGCCAAAAAAAAAAAAAAAAAACCAAACAAACGTTAATGCAGTATTAACAATATCATTCAGTTTTCTTATCAATACATTCTTTAAAAAATAAATATGTATTTAAACTATTTTCTGTTTCAAGTGAAACTGTTCCAATGCATCTCGGCCTGTTTCTACAGAACCTGCCTCCACAAACGGAGAGAGTAAGGAAGTGTGGTTAGTCTCCATCAATGCCATTCATGCCACCCCAGTCCCCTTTACACACTGCTGTTTAGTGATTTCTCTGCCAATTTCCTCCTACCCCAGCCCGGTCACAATCGCCGAACTGGATGAGCTGGAGTTGAACCTTTCTCACCTGAGCCACTCGGGAGGCCTCACTAGCATTCTAGTAATAATCTTGTGACAACGTGCACTGCTTGCCTCGAATACATCAGCATTAAAATGTGTTTCCATCCTGGTTTTGTATTGAGACAATTTGCTGTATTGTTTTTCAATGAGTACAGTCTAGAAAAAAACAATTTATTTAACTCTTCTTTAAGGGCCTTTCTATTATAGGCTAAGCACTGGTTGTAAATAGACTATGTTGATTATTTTGCCAGCTGAGAGCCTGCACTTCAGTTGCTGCTAGGATATGACAATATAATCTGTTCTGACAGTATGGATGCAGACTGACTAAAACACACGACTGAAACCCATCACTCAGAAAATAACAGCTACCAGGGAATATGCAACAACAATACCCTTCAAATCAAGTGTTTTCACACATACGAAAATCTGAGTACTCAAACCAGTATTTTTTGGCCAAATGCGACTAGGCTTGAAAAACTAAACAAAGAGCTACACAGCATGTAAAACCAAGCTCTGATTTTATATATTAAAGCTGAACTTGCAGATTTCCGGAACAGTTATCAGTCCAGCCAAATCAAATGTCAGAGGACTCGTCGACTCCCTGTAGTTATTAGCAATTATAAGTATCAGCATAACAAATTATTAATGGTGATATTTGTTAAATTGTAATTAATTCTGTTTAAATAGAAAACAAATCATATTTAAGGGGCCGTGTGCAAATTTGGCGATCGCATAGGTTTTCCCATGTCTGTGCTTCTGGGTTTATAATGCATCTGTTAGTATATTTGACTCAGAGTACATTATATATAATCCTGCGAAAAACATTATCAAAGTCATACACATCATATGTGTAATATAAATTTAGGGTGTGATTCTAAAAACCTAACAGTTAGCCACTTGATCAGTGAGCCTTTTTCACTAAATCAATATTGAACCGGTGAGAATGCAATCATGAGCCCACCAACCCTTGCTACAATTTTTACAACTGCTAAAAAAAAAACTACTTATTTCTCCACAAAGAACATTGAAAATAAAGGGGAAAATAAGGAATAGCGCTTCTTACGTGGCACCCAGTCATCCACAAATCAAATTTTACATCTAAAATCAAACATGGCCTTTGCCTCAGGCACAGTTCCATCACTTTATCCACCCTTGGAAAGCTTGGCAGTTAATCGTTTTACAATCAGGGCATGATGACAGCCAGCTGTACGGTAGAGAGCCTACTTAATGCTTTCACTAAACTCTCCATTCTTTTGTGCAAAGGGCAGTTTGTGGACTGTCCTTAGTAAGAAGTGTGTTTGTAAGTTTGGAGCCGTTTCCGCCCACCTTCAATTCTCTTGCGGCAGAGATGCTATTGCACTCCAACTACTGATGCAAGCTAAATCTATAATCTATAAATCCATAATGCGGCATGCATGCATTGTCTAAGGAAAACTGAAATTATAGCCAGCACAAAATTCATCTGAACCCACTTGTCAGAGAAATCTGGTCAGTATCTACAAGTTTATAAGTCGTAAAACTTGTGCATAGTCACAAAACTTGCATCCGCCGACAGGGCATTGTGTAGTTGAATCAACAAATAAATGGCACGCGAGGCGGTCGCTGTGAGTAAATGAGAGGTTCTCCAACAAAGGATCTCCGATCACGTACATGGATACCCATCCTGCCCAAATCCATTAGCAGTCGATCAAAGTCCAGTCCATTTCAGCTGTCAGTCATCATTGCATGTTCTGGAACGAGCCAAGTTAAAAACCACTGTGGGCTCTGGGGATTAAACCTCTTTCAAACATTAGAAATTAGCTTGAACCACTTCTTATTTCTTGAATACCAAAAGTCTTGTTCCCAACACACCCAATCAAGCTATCCTGGGCCAGCACATTTAATCAGATTTCATAAAAAAAAAATAAACCTAAACATATTTCTAACCCCATAGAAGCAGCAATTTAAAAGATTACTGGGTATTTATCTATATTTTCTAGTAATCTTTGTGGGTCTGGCTACAGATGTTCCAGTGTTAGTAATTTACACTTGTATTTCTAAGCCCTTGCGCTTGAGTCCAGTCTGGCTTAATGAGATATTTACAAAGTTCAGATCAGGTCTGCAAAGTGTCAACTCTAATATGGTAATATTTGGAACAAGTGAAATCTTTTCCTGGACCACACTTATTTACACATTTTGTATGTAATGTAATTTACATGTTGTATTTATCATCATCATCATGTTTTGATGATGGTTTAACTCCTTCAACCTATTTTGTTGCCCAGTGACCTCTGCTGGTCCTTTCCTTTCATTCAGTTGTTGTACATTGGTACAATCTGTTTCATCTTGCATGGCATAGTTGTTGTGTAAAACACCCTGTGTCTAAATGTGACAGAGTGTGCAGTCAGAGAACCACGCAGCCACATAAAGATAAGTGCATCAGTGTAGAATACATAAACACTTAATCAGCTTGCACATCACGAAATGGACATTACATTAGATCTAAAAATAGACCCAAAGAAATAAGTGTACGTCTACGAGGATCCTGGTTCTGAGCGTGGATTATGAAGCTTGTTCAAAGAAAGAATAAAAAGACAGACATCCATCCACCCTATTTGGATAAGCATTTGGGTCATCCAAATGGGCTTTAATTATTTTGGTATAGGATTATGGTATCCCATATAAATAACAGGTACAGGTTATACTAGGGTATGCCATTTTCTAATACTTAAGCTGGCTAGTTTAAAAATGTTTCTATGTTTTGGAGAATTGTTCTGGAATCTTCACCATTTATTAACACCTTACTAATGCTTTTTTTTTTTTAAGCAAATCCTAATTGGATTTCAGTTAGGAAGAGAATATCAGGATTTGAAGGGAATAATTTTGCTCTTTATCATACTTTTAATGTAACAGCCTCGGTAGTAATTAAACTGAACACTAGAGCCATCTGATGGACACTAATGGACTAACATCATTTAATGCACTTAAAAGAACACTGAACACTATGTGATACCCACGTCTGTAAAATGTTTCAGTCAATACTAAAATATGGATGAAGACTAATAATTTGAGCGAGTAAAACCGTTTTGGTCTGCATCCAAACATAAATGTAAATCATTTTTAGGTCTGCTTACTACTTTAAATAGTTTGAAACCCGGCATCATTTATACAGTCTTTGATAACTGAGAAAACATGTGATGCATGTCCCATAGTAACCATATGCAGCTCCTGCAATCCCTTTCATTTATGGGGAAGGGGAGAGTGATGAGACCAAGTGCAGAGGAACTCATCGCATGATCCACCCAAACTGCAGAACAGTTCTGGTACAAATACTGCATCTATCCACAAATCCGTGTTCAATCGAACGTAGCGCATTTGGTCTTCTTTACAGACATGCCACCGCGGAAAAGCCCCCTTAGATCCTCTGCATCAGGATACAAGCCAGGCAAAAGTCACCTCTAGTCCCGTGCCTTTCGGAATTTTACATCGACGCCCCTTCAACACCAGCCTAACACCAGATACCTTCCAGGGGGTGACACTTCTTTGGTGTTGTGTGAACATTCCTGAGGTATAAACTTCTGCACTGAAAGAAAATGTTCAGGCAATTACTGGGACTAATGCATCTCTGTGCACCTTGAGTCAAAATCGATGTTGAGTACTCATGTGGAAATAGTCGCAAATATTTTGTGGTTCACTTGTTTGTAATGATACTATTCGGTTCCAATTTATCTAAACTAGTGTATGAATAATAGATGAGAGATCCATAGAATAAGTGAAGACATTTAGAGAGGTTAAGGTCGGGTTTGTGCTCTTGTTTTGGCGTCTGCTCTAATAATGTCCTCTCAGTATAAGTTTGAGCAGCTGTAAGGGGTATTTTGTGTACAGTGTCCAGGAATGAGGACAGTGAGGAAGAACCTTCTGGCTTCAAGATTCATCTGACCAAGCAGCGTCATATACCTATGGACTAACGTGGAGATGGCACACAAGACCTTTACCTTTTTCTTGCATATCAAGTGATTGTATTATGTGTTTATTGTAAAAGGGGGTTTTTCTACAGATTAATATTGTTCATTGTAAATATTTTAACCTCTATCCCATTTCGCTGTTACTGCCTTAAGACGTGTATGACCTTATTCCTGATGAGCTATAAATTCTTTTTTTAAACTTACAAATTCCATTGATCGCAATGCCATAAATAACAAATATAACTCCAAAATAATGGAGTAGGACAGCAAATGTAATCAGGTCGACTTTTAAGTATGGGCTGTCAGTACATGTTGTGTACTAGAACATGTGAATGAAATGCCTTCTATTCATTCTATTCTCTGCCAAATCTAACGTTCCTCTAATGTTTCAGGGCTCACATGTTTTACCCTATTCCATTTAATGCAACATTGGGCTTCAACCAAGCCATTTTTTTACATTTTTAGAAATACAAAAAAAAAAAAAAAACCTAGAGGAGGAAAATAAAATTAAATTAAAAATCGCAGTCCCGGGGTAATTTAATTCATAGTACGCTTGGGCGTACCTCAATGGCCTTGTTGCGAATACAATCGCGTCAATTTCCAGGTATGACAATTTACAAGGACATCAACCGCCCATTTTCTTTACAGAAATGAAGGGAAGCGTTGTATAGCAGCGAACTTAAAACCAATAATCTAGAAATTATTTTCGACTATTTATGTTTTGTCGTTCATAAATAAGCATGGAATATATGGCTTATTTCCTGGTTGTCAGTTCTGCGCTGACCCTTCCTCCGCGGATCTGTATGTGAGGAAGCTCAGATGTTTTCATTATTACTGGCCGCAAAGCTTAAATAAAAGTCGTGCAATGAGAAAATGTTTATATCCACATTCATTCTTTCAAAAACATAAGTACGCCTACATTGCATAGGTATATTTGCACTTATGATTGTACGCGAAGTGAGTTCCAATATCGCTTTATGTCAAGGTCTATTATTTACTATTTATTATAATACTACTTTATTATTATTTTATCATTATGTCATTCCATATTTTATGTGTAATAGTTACACATACAACTGAAACTATGAAACTAACTACTTAGAACCTTAAAAGTGAGCCGCACAACTTATCTAGTTTATCGAATGAAACATACCAAGGCCCTTCAAAACATTTTATATAGTATTTCATTAATACAGCATTTTGCCAGAATAACGTTAATGATAAACTGCGCACGGAACGCCTCACCCTCTTGAAAATAGACAAGGAAAACTAATTTGCATAAACCAACACGCGTTCTTTTTGAATTTGGCTACGTTACAATAGCACTTTTAAATCTGTCAAAGTTTATTGTGTAGTTTTCGTTAATGTTTAACTTTACATGTGTATGTAATGTTAAAATGTATTCATTGCCAAATAAAGTTGAATTGTATGGCTCTAAAATTTAGACTGGGAGTACTGGGAGTAACACTGCTAAAATGAAGTTTCATGAATTTCAGAACTGTTTAAACTCCAGAATGCCTACAGAACATATGAAATACACTGAAACCAAACACATTTTTTAAATGGTAAGTACTACTTTAAGTACTAAGGTAAGTTCCTACTTTTTTTTAGGTGATTGGGAGGCGAATCCTGCACTTAAGCGTCATACCGGCGAGTCAGGTTTTTGAGCTACGTTGCAGTTGATTAACAACAGGCGATAACAAGCAAAAGCCGAGGTAAGCCACAATGCTCACGCTACGGCCGTCGACGACCACGATTGGCCCAGCCTTACTTGCGTCCGAATTGTCAAGCAATAGCTACGTTTGTGTAGGTTTGAAAAACAACATACTTATTGACAATGGACCACTTTCACATGAATCGGAAATACGCCATTGTTGGGTAAACCTACTCCCGTTACAGTTACATCTAACGCGATTTCTTTGCTGAGGAAAAATGGAAAGGTACTTCAGTTTCTCTCTTCACGCTGCTGCAATTAAGTTTAGAGAATGTTATCCGAATTATTGTACAGCATTCTTCCGCCACAGAATCGAGGCTGAGAAAAGGCTATAGATTCTTCGTTGAAGAGTTTATTCACGGTAATCAGGTTAAGTTGACAACTAGCAGGGTTCCTACGCAGTATGGAAAATTATGGAATTAGATTTTAGTCATTTCCAGGTTTGGATAAGTATTGAAAAATATTTTTGTTTCCAGACTACTGTCCCTATTCTGTTTTTTAAAATATAAAATCGAGAATTTCCTCCAAACGGAACACAGAAACAAGGTATTACAGGATGAGGTGGACTAACTCAAGGCGAAGAGAAGAAAGTTTCAGACCAACATGAACGCGCTTCTGACGTCTGCAGATGAACTTGCAGTTGAAGCAGAAGCCACTCACATGATCGCTGTGATTGAAAAATTAAATTCCCTTAGTAAAGCTGCAAAAGATAAAGAACAAGAGCTAATGAAATATGACAAAGACATTGAAAAGAAACTCAATGAAATAAAAAAAAACTTTGACACTTTGAGGGTGTAGCCAAGCCATGGCAGTACAGGTCAGACCTGTGTGTGTGTGTGTGTGTGTTCGTTCCTCTTCACTGTCCCACAGGGGTTCACACAGCACTTTGTAGTTTAAGAGACCAAGTGGGGTTTGAGGCTAAAAACAAGTCAATGGGAGAGTTCTTACATTTTTTGTGACAGATGATTTTGCGTTTTGTTTTTATGGATGTTAAGGTCTCAAAAGGCATTCTTTTAATGTAGGATTACTAATTATAATTTTTATTTTATTTATAGTTATTTGTTAAACAGAGTTTCCAAGTATGTTTTATGCTTTACTCTATCTAAGAGCCAATGAAGCAAAGTCAATGGACTTTAGTTCTCTTTTCTAATTCCCTGGTGAATTGTACATGAACATCCCTTATGTTGCTGTAGGGGTTGAAGATTTACAGTTATTTAAATTTACATGACAAAAACTGAATGACACTGCACTGTTTTAACATTAAAGTTTTAATAAAATGCTGCGTAATGAACTTTCCTGGGTTTCGTTTTAATTGATTTGTATGAGCTCCTAGCTACAATCTTCTGGCAATTATATGGCAACGTAATAGCATACATCGTCAGAATTTAACATACATGTTAACAGTTGGATTTTAAAACCATTTTCTCAGGTCTAAAAAAATCAACTTCTGTAGTTATATATGTTGTTTTTGTTTTGAATTACTGCACCGAGCACACTACAGAAAGACGACTCAGCCATTGCTGTTGTCGGAATTCAGATTACCCTGCGGCGGCCATCCCCGGAAGCAACAAACCCGGAAGTGTGAAAATCGACCCATGCCTTTCAATGTTTGAACGATTGGCTATTTGGCAATTTTAGAAATATGTGTACAGCGTAGCAAAGTATTTCCAATTATAGAGGAAGTATAACAATACAATATTTTTTCAGTAAGAACTATGGAAGAAGAAAAATGCACACGCATTTTTATCAGTAAGAAAAATGGACACGCATTTTATATTTATTTATTATGCTTTTAAACTTTAATCCACCTCTAACATCTACAAATACCGCCAATGTTTTAATACAAACACAAGCACCCTTAAAAAGATATATGCAAGCGGGTTCCTTAAGAGTGTGCATGTGAATTTGGTTTGAAATCAATATAGATAACATTTGGCATCTTAAAGAATGATATTTCAGTAATGTGGCCTACATATAGCTACGCTTTTGCATTAATGTTTGGTGGCAATGATTGTGGTTTCAGGACGCCATAATTCCAAAGAACCGAATCGGAAAGCAAATCATTTTTACGGGTGGCCTTATGGTCATCATCTGAGTTGATTTACAGGGTGTGACACACACCCTATCTGCATCGTTACAACTGTCAGAGCTGCTTCAGTATAGCATGATTCAAACTGGATAGGATAGAACCGAGCTTTTAGAAGTTCTGATTGTTCAACATTGACGGCCGATTCGATTTAATAGTTTTAGGAGTCTTCCTTCAGAGTCTGCCTGGGTTGGTTTCTGGCTCTTGCTGACTTAATTGTGAACTTAGTTGTAGCCCAAATTCTTAATTGGATGAGCAGTTAAAATCATAGTTTAACTGATTGATAAATTACCCTGACCGTAGCTGGATAAACAGAGCAGACCCCCATCGCAACTGCTCCACTGTTCCAATACACAGCCAAATCTTTAACATCAAATAATCAAGATTTATTAAGGAAAAACAACGAATTTAGATCTGGTGGTGGTTTGCTAAACACTTTAGGTTCTTAAAATGAATGTGTCTGTGGATCCGTTTGCTTGAAATGAAAGACTTGCACTAAGATATTGTCTTTTTATTTAAATATTTAGGTTGCTTTCCCATAATCGCTGTCCTAAACATAGACACATCTGGGTCTTGTTGTTGATGTGCTTTTGCCCACACATGTAAAAAAATACATTCCCACACAGGCTAGGTTGCAGCTTGAAGCAACAGCGTACGGCGCTTCTGTTAGTGAGTAGTCATCAAGCTCCCCCTACAGGCCAACTATAAGAACTGATGGTTCCGGACAGAAAGGAGGAGAGGGACTTACATCCCAATTAAGAAACCCTCTAAACCCAAATTGATGGCAGGTGATGGCAGGTGACACACAACGACGTCCAGCCCTAGTGTCATTTTCCCTTTGAAAAAGCAATCAGACACACCATTACCCCCCCGGCTCTCTCCCACCCACCTACCTACCTACAACCCCTTAACCCTCGGTCCATCTCTAAACCCCCACCCCCAACCCCACCTCCAAGGGTAGTGCTCTTCTTCCTCACCTTACCACACTAGAACAGTAAACGCACACCACAACATAAAGGTAACACACAAAAAAACAACAAAACGAGTTCATAATGTCGTCCTTTGATCCTGGTGTAGACACCGCAGTAACGCAACTTCAGCGGGCCGCCGGGAAAGTCAGAGGTTGCCAGCGAAAACGGCCCTGAACTCTAGTGTCCCACATGGGTTTGCCCTTCATTGGTTCTCATTAATGCGTAGCTCCAAACAGCTCCACACTCACCCTTAGCCCCGCCCCATTGTTTCATGTAACACCAAGCCTTCAATGAGATGACTCCGTTGTATGTAGAGACGCGAGTTAAACTCAAGTCACTAGGAGATACATTATCACATTAGCAATCTATGCATCTGAAATATAAAGTTAATTTCAACCTGGGTTTTAATTCAAAAAAATGCTTTTCATTATAGAATTCTGTGTTGGCATCATTCAAATCAGTTATCGCGGATAAAATCCCTGCCTTGCCATCTTAAAAACAAACGACTTTTTTTAAAGCCATGTAGAGTGGAGAAGCAGATGTCAAGATGATAACCCTGTTCAGTGTTTTATAGGTCTTGTCAAGTCTCGCTCTCAAACACGAACCACAAACACAACTTCAGCGCTAAAAATAAAACAAAACACTTGCTGCAGCCTTTCATGAAGCAGACAGCAGAGGCCGCAAGCAGAAATCTATCAGTAGTTGTTGCACCTCAAGTGTCTGCGTTTTGGGTTGCATTGTTTTTGCGTGAAGCGGTTTCTTCTCAAGAAGAAGGATGGAGGAGGGGCCTCCACCCAGGCCCCAATGCCCAGCGTCGAAAAAAACCATCCCCCAGCATACATAAAACAGAACATATCATTATGTCTGGGCTGACGGAGACACGTGCAGAAAGTTCGAGTGTCGTATTTACGCCCCGCTGGAATTCCAGGCGCTGTCCCTCACACGCCCCTCAGAGGAATACTGTCTACGACATTCTGGCTCTCCTCTAGGGGGCAGGGCATGAGCTCCAGAAACGCCTTGTCCTGGTGAAAAGGGTGTGGCCTAGTTGTTATTCTCGGCAGTCATGTACTTCAGCGCAGCGAAACCGTAGCGCCGCGACATGCTCTGCTGGAACTCCTCCTTCAGAGTCCTGAGGCAGACGCGGTACTGTTTGTTGGAGCGGAACTTGGTTATGTCGAAGCTGGGCGCGTGAGGCATGTGGATCATGTAGGCGTTGGGGAGGACCACAAACTCATACTCCTGCAGGAGAGCAAAGAAGTCAGAAAGCCCACAGCAAGCGCGGCAAGAGCCGAAACAGAGAAAATACAATAATCTTTATACTTTTAACTTCATACATACGTTTGGGGTGGTATAAATGAAAACACACATTTTTTTTTTTTTTTTTTTAACATGGCACCAGAGGGGAGTGCAGAGGACCTCCACAGATTTGTGCAATCCTGGCTTCAATACCTGAGCATCCAGCTCCATGATGTGGGCCACTTTGTTCCAGCCAAAGCCCACAAACCTGCGGTCGTACTCTGGGCTGTCCCGACGCACCGTGACGTAGGGCTCAAAGTCGGCCTCCCATTGGACGCGGTAGGGAGTGGTAGCAGTCCTCCACTTAGCGAAGTTGGTGGGGGCGTGGCCTTTGGTCCACACGTGATACCTGCAGGAGTTTGAGTTTTGATAAGGATGACATCCAAAAAAAGAATTATTTAGATTTCAGTTTTCTTTCTCAGTGTTAATGTGCGCAGAAAATTTAAGACAAGAATCTCCGGTAAGACCGCATATGGCAGTACATTGTCTGTCCAGTTTAGCCTGCAGGCAGAAGAGAGTGAGAGACAGTCCACCCCATTTTACCTGAAGGTGAAGAGTGTGCCCATGTCCAGCTGAGACAGAAGCTCTGCCTTGGACTTGGGATAGGACAGTCTGTAACGCAAGGTCTCGAATGCAGGAACGACTAGGGCCTTCTTGGTGTTGGCCATGTCGAGCTGCACCACTGATCTCCTGCAAGAAATAAACACCAGAACGTTTCCAGCAAATACACTTAATACCACCTTGGTGACTACACAATGCATGAAACAAACAAGAATGACTCCAGCAAATACACTTAATACCACCTTGGTGACTACACATCAATCCCATGTTTTCAGAGAAGCACCTATCCCTTACCTGAGGTACTCGTAGAGGCCGTACATGGGCAGGAAGTCGATGTCGGACAGGAACATGTAGGGGGTGTTGACCTGCCTCATGGCCACGTTGCGCAGCAGGTTTACGGGGTAGAACTGGCCCTCCTTGTAGACGATGTGGTAGCCCACGTTGGCCCGGTTTATCAGAACTTCAGAGCCCTGGGCGTAGCGCAGGAACTGCTGGGCCTCAGCGTCCGACAGGTAGAGAGCCAGGCTGATGGGACCCTCCCAGTGCTTACAGATAGCCTCCAACATCTGCAGCCTAAACCCAGGACAGTGCAGTAACACTGTGTTAACTGATAAAGTTCACTCATTTGGCTGATCATAGACAAACACGTGAATAAAGGATACGCCCAACATGGGACAACGTTCCATTTAACTACATCTCTGAATGACAGCTGTGAACCATCACCTCCTCCCCCAGAGTAACCCTTACTTAGGCTAATACCTGGGTGGGCGTTTGCCTAAATGTAACGTTCAAATAGAAAAGTGAGCTTTTTTGCCCCCAAGGTCAGCCAATTTATGCCAATTTATACAGTTTTGCTGCATCTCACTTTTTGTCAAGAACTTTTAATCTCCACCTTGAAGTGTTGTATGTGAAGTATGTGAATGTGAAGTATAACAGGTAAAATGGCTAATTATATTAATACTGACCTTTTCCACACAAGGCAATAATAGAATGTCTTCATGACCTTTATTAAATTTAATGACAGCTTGCCTGCGGCCAACCAAACATATATCCTCAGACAGGGGTTTATAAACATGCGTCAGAGAGTTATGATCTAACCTCTCAGTTAGCATCTGGTAACACCAGGTGGAGTGACCGGCAGTACCTGTCCATGGAAAGTTGCGCCACCAGTGTCACGTCGGTGCCGTCGTCAGACGCTTCGTAACCGTAGTGCAGAAAGTACAGGTGCGTACGGTGTACCGTGAAGCGTTCCCGCCGAAACTCATAGCATGGGTCGTCCTCGTCTAGCTCCGACAGCGTTTTCTGGAGCTGGGTGAAATTACAGACACCAAAACACTGTTCACAATCAATACACACCTGTACATTCCGATACACTGTTCACTATCAATCCACACCTGCACATTCCGAAACACTGTTCACAATCAATCCACACCCACATAGAACTGGGTAAACCAGCACTTATACATCAGAAAAATGTTCTATTAGTCAAGCCTCCGAGATCAGCACATGAGCCAAATACTGTCAACAATCATAACGCATGAGACAGAAATCAATAGCTGGTTTCATGCATGTCAGGATTTTAGAGATCACTACAAGGCATGGTAGACCTAAACCCAAAGGATCATAGCAGCGCCACTCCCATCTTGCTAACTCATGCAACTCAAACAAACAGGATTGCACAGGACTGCCCTTCATGCCAGGAATTTGAAAAAGTTCACAGATAAATGCCTGTGACAGTCAGTGAGAACTGGTGAGGGCAATACGAGACGTAGGAGGCCTCCTATTTGGAGGAGGCCGATAATGGACTCTGCGGGACAATTTTTAGCTGTTCATGCTCACACACCCCGATTTCAGCATTTCATGCTCATACATCATAGGGCTGCAGCAATCCGATTCTGGCCCATCAGGAGGAGAATTAATTAGAAGAGCTGGGAAGCTGGTTCGTTTCCTCAAGGCATCCCCCATTTAGAAATGAGATCACGGACCGACCAGCAAAGTATAACTGGCGGCAGGATGTGGAGGAATTGAAAGCCTAGTTAAAGCGGCACACACCAGGATCGGCCTGCCGTCTGAAAGGGCAGGGTTTTAAACGCGAAGACCCTGAGCAGTGAAGCTCATACTTCGGGCTCGGAGAAGGTTCACAGGGTGAGGTGACCAACGCAAGCACCGACGTCGTCGTCGTGAACGCCAGTCAGTCAAGGAGCCTCACACCTACGACAGCGCCTCAGTAGAAAGGCACAGCTGGCCCAAAGCTCCACCTACATTCTTGCTGTTCTGGTCGGTCTCGCTGGGACAGCCAAAGAGCTCCCGCCGCAGAAGGTTGCCGTCGTACTCCAGGAAGGTCAGGTAGAGGTTGCGGAAGAACTCCACGTGCTTGTTCTTCACCCGGAGCTTCTTGGGAGAGTTCCAGTGAATGACCTGAGGGACACAGGATGAGGGGGAGACAGTTCAGCCAGATGGTTACGCGGCAACGGTCCTGTCGGGGTTCTAGGACACGGATCAGCCCACACTGGGCGGAACTCTCCTTGCCTCTCATCTGAACAGGAGCAACAGCAGGCACAAAAAATTTAAACAAATAAATAAAAACCACTCAACACTCCTCTCCTCAGAGCTTTTGGGAGGTCGAGGTGGGGTTCAGGGAACAGCGGTTCAGTCGGCAGGTCGTGGGGGAAACGAGTTGGCTTCCTGTCCTGACGCTCACCTTGAGGTCGGACACGTCCTTGTAACACTTCTCGGACCGGGTGTGGTCGGACAGCTGCACATTCCAGAAGCAGGGCAGCTGGTACACCAAGAAGGGGTTCTGTTTGATCACCGCATTGAGGATGTCCTGCAAATACATAAGGTACTTTGAACAACATCCTCTGTGGAACTTGGGTAAATTACACTCTTACTGCTCTCACAGGGACCACCTTCCCCTAACAGAGAAGCCAAAAGAAAAAGTCAATACCCGAAAGGAGAGAGAGACACCTGATCAAGTCAGCAGGGAAGCGGCATGGCGTCTCACCTGGTCGGCCAGCGAGGTAGAGAGCATACCCATCAGCTCCCGCTCCGCCGTCAGTCGCCACATCTGCTCCCATCTCAGCTTCCGCAGCCGGTCCAGGAGCAACAGGATCACCCCTGCAAGACACGCCCACATGCTCGTAAACACGGGGACAAACACGCCCACATGCTCGTAAACACGGGGACAAACACGCCCACATGCTCGTAAACACAGGGACAAACACGCCCACATGCTCGTAAACACAGGGACAAACACGCACGCATGCTCATAAACACGGCGGGTACATACAGGAACAAACACACCCACATGCTAGTAAACACAGCGGGTACATAGAGAAACAAACACGCCCACATGCTAGTAAACACGGCAGGTACATAGAGGAACAAACACGCACGCATGCTCATAAACACGGCGGGTACATACAGGAACAAACACACCCACATGCTAGTAAACACAGCG
>JAOYSI010072915.1:0-20737 GCA_025775065.1 Hiodon alosoides | reverse complement strand
CCCCCCCCCCCCCCCCCCCCCCCCCCCCCCCCCCCCCCCCCCCCCCCCCCCCCCGCCCCCCGCCCCCCCCCCCCCCCGCCCCGCGCCCCCCCCCCCCCCCCACATGGTGCCCACCATCATGCTTTATGTTACACATTAGTTACCGTTCTACGGTACATTATAATCAAGCCCCATTATTTTCTGATTAAACCAATTCTCTAAAAAATTAAGTAGCATCATCCTTGACAGGTTGTGACTACTATACATAAATGTCACCTCTACCTAACGTAATGCATTTTGTAACAAACCAAATTAAATCAAAATAATCCCAGATAATTTCAGGATAAATAAAAACCAAAATAACGGGGCTTAATTACAGTGTAGTAACGAACATCACATTATTTTGGAAACTATAACAAAACAGGAGTCTTTCAATCTTTACATCAAGAGGAAAATGCAAGAAGATGGAAACAAGTATGGCAAACTTGAAAGGCTTCCCCTTAAATCTGTACAAGCTGCATAAATGGAATCGGCCAGACTGGTAACACTTCAAAATTGTTTTCGCAATTAAATCTTTTGTCAATCCTATGCTCGATACGGACTCCCGCATCACATCCAGTATGAAGGTACATCAAACTCCTCTGCATATGGGAGTGAAGTGTAGACTTCAGAAAATAAATATACGTGGAAGATGCACGGGACAGGACATTTATACTAGCACAAAGTATGCACGAAACTCAACGACAATTGAGTAGACTGCTATGAGGGGCAAATAAGCCAGCCAACTATAAAATATGGATTAATGTGCCTGCTTTGCATGTTCCAAAGAGACTTTAAATGTATGGAGGCAACAAATATAAAAGTATCCAGGGAGACAACAGATCAGCCCGAGTCCAGCGTAAAAAAAAAATCACCACAGCTGTAAAATAGCCCCTTTCATTCAGTGAGAGATGCCCTAATCATCTCCTTGTCAGGATTACCACTGTCATCCTTCCCATTTCAACAGCTCGCCATCAAACACCTCACTTTATTCACTCGCACGGCAATAGCCGACTCAATGCCCGCGTGGAAGAAAACCCGTGGCGGCATGCGCCCTTCACCATAGGCTGTGATCTAAATCGCCTGGGGCAGAGGGGGGCCGAACGGAGATTAACGGCCAATCGGGTGGGCGAAAGGAGGATTACACGGGACCATCCTGGAACAGCGTAACCCCGCCCCCCCCCCCCGCCACACCCTCCTCGATGATAACTAGCAGGGCTGACTCTCCCGGTTCACTCTCATTTCCCCCTCCTTCACAGCAGGCCTTTAAATCAGGGGGGATGCTACTTGTCCTTTCTTCCTGTGTAGCCAGCCACTTCTTTATCTAACCCGGCCTCATGTCTCAGGTGTCAAAAATCAATAGCTCTCAGAGCTGGCTGCAATGTTCAGCACACACATTAGAATGTATGGTGTCAAAGGGCCACATAGCGAGAGATTAATGCAGCGCGGATGCTCAGCGTGGCAGGCGGCATTCTGAACTGTGAGTGAAGCCTGGCTTTGCTTTACCACTTTACCCTCTTGTCAGCGCCGCAATTATAAGCCGACACAGTTTTGATAAAGGGCCAAAAGGCCCCCGACAGGAAGAACCTGCTCCCCGGTTTAAAAGAGGCGACAGGGCAGACACTCACTCTGTGATTGACACCACACCGTCCTGTCCTCCTGCAGCCTCCTCTCGCAGCTTGTCTCCAGGCAACTGTGGCGTGGGGAAGCCGTGGTCTTTCCGCCGGGGAAGCTTGAAGTACTTCCAGAGGGCGCGGGAGACGTCCTCCTCCAGGTGGACGGCTGCCCCCATGTACACGATGGGCTCCAGGGCCTCAGGGAAGGCGGGGTGGAAGGGCTGGGCCAGGGTGTCCAGACGGGGGTCCTCGCCGCCCTTCGGGGCCGGCAGGCAGGGCTCGGGGTTGGTCTGGTAAAAGTGTTGGTTGTGGGGAGTGGAGGGGGCCTTCATAGCCTCGGCGCCACCTTCCTCACCGCGCTCGCAGGGGTGGGGGCTGAGCGGCGGGGGCTGGGGCGAGCCGGCGTGTAGCTGCAGGGGCTTGGCCGTCACCACGTCGGGGTGGCGCAGGCTGGTGAAGCGGCCGCCCTCCTGCCCTCTCAGGCCCAGGCGGGGCCCGTTGGCATCAGGCTCCAGCGCCGCATCCTCGCTGGCACAGCTGCGGTGGTGGAAGGGCGTCTGCGGCCTCTTCTGCTGCTTCTCGCCCTTCTCCAGCTTCTCGCCCGCCTTGTGCTTGGGGGCCGACTGAGGGGCCTGTCCAGTCGACTGGGGCTGTCCGGGAACGCTGCCGGCACGTTGTTTCAGGCTCTTGTGTCTGGGAATAAATAAAAAACATGGCAGGGAATTAAGCACGTTTCATAGGAATATTGGGAGAGAACCAGCTAAGGCAACCACTACTTCCAACATAATACACTATTTAAAGAGCGCATCTAATTCATGCTACAAGTACCCACATCAATAAGCCTATTAAATTAATGGATTTTATTAACAACTGATTAAGGCTTCATGAACCATTTAATTAGGCCATGATGCCGTCAATGGCTCATAGACCTGAGCCAATCACAAAGCCTTTTCCAGCTGAAGAGCAGAGGTTTGATTGGCTCTGATCAGTCAACGACCAACAGATATTTGCTTTTCATTAAAAAAATACTTAAAATTATTTCAAATGTGTGATTTGAATTTCAAAAATGTGACAAACGTGACTTTACAAAACGGCCGAGGTTGTAGTTCCAAAGGGTTTTGACAGACAAGATCGCATGGACAAATCCTGCCTTGTAGCGGACAACGCTGTGGTTCAGGTTAACAAATGGTAAATGCAGCCAGTATACTTCAGAACCAGGCAGAACGCACAGGGAAGATTCGCTGCGGCAGAGTTGCCAACGCTAATAAAAAGGCCTAACTGAATGGAGCGGCATTGTGCCCCGCCTGTTCTCACAGACCCAAAGGCGGGCAGCGCGGGACAGAGCCTGAAATGTCTTTTCCCTGGGCACCGATTGCTGGGATGCAGGGGGATCCATCTGGTCCATCAGATACGTAAACAGAAGAGCAGAGAGCGCGCTGCGGTTACAGCTAAGCTCCCTTCCAGGGGAGAGTGTGTGTGTGTGTGGGGGGCTGACCCGCACGCAGACTGAAAGCCAAGCCAAGTCATATTTGAGTTTTTTGTTAACAAGGGCATTCTCTTGTCAAAGCAGCGACGACAGGATCCTCTTCGCTAAACGAGCACAAGCTGTTGGCTTATTCCAGTGAAAGCATGCAGACCTTTCAAGCGCCAAGCATTGGAACTTCCCAGCTCCAAAAGTGAAGTCACACAGGACAATGAGATTGTATCGTCTAACAGCAGTTTATTTTGCAACCTGCACCAACGCTTATCTTTCTTTTCCAAAGGCGCAGAGCCCCCAGAGCATACCGATACGCTGACTGTGTGTTTGGTGGACAGAGCGCTCAGGGAGCTTGGACACTTCACTGGACCAAATATCAATGACCCGGGGCCACTGCCTGCTATTCCTGGCACAAGGCAACTAACCAGGACCAGCAGAACCATTTATCACCATACGTTTCTCTGCAGCAGCGAGGTCGCGTGGGAATCATCATCGCCACTTGTCAGAGTTTAATCATTTTCAAGCAGATTCCCTTAACCGGAGCAACAATGTACGGGTTAGCACCTCTCGCTATTTCATTCATATATCATTCTTTTGTGACCTGCGACTTAACACCTCTTCGCAACCTGATGCCCAACCTAGGAAAGTTCAACAGAAGGCCCATACCTTGAACAGTTACAGTTTGACCTTTGAGCCGACTCCACAAAGTCCCATGATCCCACTTTCTCAATCAGTTCCTCCTCACAGGCGCCATTGGTCGTTGCAGAGAACTTTCGCCTTGAAAACAAAAGCACAGAGGATTGGGCAAACCTTTTTCCTCTCCCAACATGAATCAAACATAGCTTAATTACGCCGACGTTCTCAAAGCAGTGCCACACAATCAGATACAATGACACATTACCTTATGACGCTCCAAACATTAGCAACTTAGCGTATAGCGAGCGGGCTGCAGTCGTCTCTGAAGCTAGCTGAGGTAGCAGTGGTCCGTGACAGAAGATTAGGACCCACAAGAGGCTAATGAACGTACTTGTTCTGCGCTCGGTTGACGTTACACTCCTGCCACACCCGCTCCACCACCTGGCTGGCCAGCTTGCGGGGGATCTTGCCGCCGTGGTGGCTGGTGCTGTCTACACTGAAGGCGTCCGACGCTGAAGGGAACTTCACCCACTTCTGAGCAGATTGGGAGTCCACTGTGGGTTTGGGGGAGGAGGAGGTAATAAGACCACACTCCCGGGGCACGGGGGCACCCTCATAGACATGCTTTAAATAGCTCAGAACCGCACACATTAGCCTGCTGCCAGTGGAGACAAATTAGGCCGTCAGAATTTCAGGAAACGTGTCCTACTCAAGCCCATGGTTTCTTTAAAAATAAAAATAAAAATACAAATATTCTGTTGCTGCTAAACTTATAAAATCATGATTTAATTTGGGTTAGTAGATTAAGTTTTGTATGGCGTTTTAAAATATATAAATTATTTTATCTTATAAAGACTATGTTACCCAGATGACTACACAGCATGATGAGACAGACAGGCAGCATACCTGTCTGGGCTTCCTCCGGCGACGTCGGAGGAGTGAGGGTGACTGACGAGATGGCAGGGTCTCGCTGGGAAGCAGGCACTTGGTGGCCACCCGAGTAGACAGCTGTGCAGTGGGAGGACCCCATGGGGGTCACGGCAGGGATGTCAGACTGTGGGACCAGCACCAGGCAGGAAGGGTACACCATTCGAACGCCACCTGAAACCAAAAGCACAAACGAATAAGGAAAAATCGCAGCTCAGAACTTATTCTGGCTCAAGTTTCAATGTGACGTTTCTCCAGAACACAATCCTCCTATAGCCCAGTAAATATCAGGGGACAGCTTACCAACGAGGACCTCCACGGCAGCCAAGGAGTCATCCTCCCAGTCCAAGTCTTCCATCTTGTCCTCCAAGCTTTCCTTAGAGCTGGGGCTGATAGGATAGAACTGGTTCCACTCCTCAATCAGCTTCTGTGTAGGGGGGTCTGACAGCTTGAAGGACTGCCCGGTGAGAGTGCCGTTCAGTCCAAACGGACTCAGAATCACTGTGGGGGTGGGGGAGAGGACGGGTTACTGCAAGCAACAGGTGCCCCATGTCCCCCTACACAGCCTTACGCAGAGAAGATCAGCGAGCTAGCACTTATGCGGTATTACAACCACCAACAAGGGTGGATTCAGAGGCTGGAGCCCCCATGGCAGAGATCATACCCAACACCAAACGCTAACAAAGGAGGAGAACAGGAAGGTACAAGGGCACGGTGGGCTGACCTCTGGCTCAGAGACAATTTCCCAGAAAAACCCTGGCTATATTTCAATGCTGTTGCACAGCAGAGAGCCCCCTGCCCATGAATCCCTCACCAACCTCATTGACCAGCAAGCTCGCCATTTCATACAGACCGGAAAAACAGGAAGCAGTCCTTGCGGGCCTATTAACATGCTGCCTGTGCGCTTCCAGGACAGAACTCAAAGCCTGTGAATTTCCAGCTCCCGGTTGCCCGCAGTTGGGCGGCAGCGGCGAGACTGTAAATGACCGCCGTGATGTGGCATTCTTGCGCCTGGTGCGTTTGGTGTGACTTCGAGAACACCACAGAGACAGTCGGGGCCACAGCCCGTTTAAATCATTGCCTCTTGTGCCTTCCCTATGAAGCCTCTGTTACATAAATTGCAGAACGAAAGCCACCCATGAGGGATCCTGACGGGGGTTCGGGCTTTGATAGAATGACGACACTTCTCCGGGAATAAGCAAGGTAGTCACCATGGTGCTAAAAAGTTCTTAAACACTTCCTATAACTTGGAGAGCGAGGATAATGAAATCACTTAGCTCAGAATGGGGGGGGGGGAACCCAACACAAAACATTTGATGGAGCTTTATCTAGACACAGGCACAAAGGAGAACTTTCCCTGCAGGATTCCTTTAGAGATATAAAACGTCAGGAAGGTAAGCCACGACTATAGGGCAATGAGAAAAGGCAGAATGTATATAAAGGATGCTCTGGGCTGCAGGACGCAGCCGCTACCTAGACCAGGGTTTAAACAAGGGCACGGATGAGCTCAATGCAAAACACAGAAAAACAAAGAGAGACTGGCTCAGGAACATACGAGAAGGCGTCCTGGAAGCCGGAGACCTGGAGTCACCGGGCAGATAGTGAAGCTCACACATACCATATAAGAAAAGTCTAAGCAAGACTAGACAGGCCCGCGCTTGAAACACTTGAATTGCCATTGGAGCATTGAACAGGGATCGCCAAAGCCAGACAGGGTTTAGCGCTCATAATAGCTTTAATTAAATCCAGGATTCTCTCCTTTGTGCACGCCTGATTGCCTTGTGGAAAAAAAATAAATAAAAAGAATGCCGGCAAGGCAAAGATCAAATTGGACGCAAATATGGAAACGCTCTCCCAGAAGACAAGTCAAATATATACAGATCGGGTAAATGAACCGAGTTGATTATATTTGTGCCCTCTTTTTTTTTTTGTCTTTATGGGGTCACATCATAAGGACTCCGCATCAAAACGAGCAGCTCGCAAACAGTAGCAATCACCGAAGCATTGCCGATGCACTCCATCTCCAACCGGAGAGGGGACAAGGAATGCATGGCTACAGCTGGCAACAAACCCTCACTAATGGGGTCTGCCTTTACATTAAAGGGCAAATACTTCTGTATTAAATAGGTGTTGTGTTGTGTAGAGTGCTTCTGTCTGGAGATAAGTCAAAGAGCTGTCTGGATGACTGGGATTATAATAGGTCTTCGCGGCAGTTGAACGGGTGGGATGCAATGCAGAACGGCCCCGTTCACCCCCAGCTGACTAAGACTAAAATTAAACTGCCATGAAAAAAACCCAGAGCTGGCTCCTTCTTGGCCTTTGCGTTGGGCCGTTAGCACCGCTTACGTTGGGGATGCCCCCCTTCTGAGAGGCCTAGTGCAGCACCATTTTTCACAGACAACATCTAGAACCTAGAGGCAGAACATGTCTGCAGAGCAAAATGGTAGAGATGGCAGAGTTAATGGCTCTACATGTACCCTTAACTGGAACTGACAGCGAGACCCTTAATGTGGGGAAATAAACAATAGTTTTCCTCCACAAGCAAGATCAAAATGAGGAAAACGGGCGTAATTACAAACATGTACCATTCCCGGGAGAGAGAACTTGACTCTTTCCTGTGAGGCCCAATGGGAACCCATAACTGTAGAGAGCAAGACGGGAGGACACCGAATCAGCAGCGCGTTTATCCAGGACGGCCCCCTTACGCCGCCCGTTTAATGAACCTTTACCCCTTGCTCAACGGCTTCTCAAACACCCCCCTTTGTTCCTGTTCTTTTGTTCTTGCTCTCGGTTCTGCTTGCCGGCGCCTCTGCCTAATTGCACAGATGTCTGTCGGAGTGGCACTCGTGGGGAACCCTCCTGAGAACAAACTGCTAGAGAGCGGAGGGAAGGAGGGCCTCGGGCACCATCTCGGTTTTAAATGAGTTCAGCGCTGGCAGCTGGCGAGCCGTCGGGGCAGGTAGGTACGCACCTTGGAAGGGGTTGCTGGACTGCTGCGCTAGCGTCAGGTGCTCCTCGCTCAGGTGGTAGACGGGCTGGTGCTGGTTGATCTCCACGCTGGTGCACACGTTGCTGTCCCCGTGCAGGAAGAAGGTGAAGGCGCAGGATAAGTGCTCGCTGCAGAGAAAGGGGAAATTGCGGGAAAGGCCGTTAGTGGAGCCAGGTTACCCTGACCGCCTGGGCACACCCCATCTGTCCCCTGCCTCGTTCTAGGCAAGCTGGGGAGCAGCTAACAGACTCGGGGGGCCCCCCGCCAACAAAACACAACGTTGTAAAGAAAACGCTTAACGCTGGACTCAACGCAAACTCATTCTTGGGTTTGACTCAAAACCACGTCTCAGGCACTACACAACTATTCAGTAGAATCAAGGAAGATTAATCCCTCGAAAGGTAAGGCTAGGTCGAGGGGGGAGAGAGAGTTTTAAATTGAAGCACAGTGTCTGCACACACGCAGCCATCCATGGCAACAATTCTCTTTTGAATAAAAAGGTGCCTACAACTGAGGCAGGGTACTATGAGGACCCCGTATCATAGTAACAGCCAGAGGTAGGTGACAAGGACAGCGTTTGGCTGGAGCAAAAAAAGAGCCCATTGCCAGCCTTTTGCATAAGCAGAGCCAGTCACAGCTATGACCTCAGTTCCCTCCACAACACTTTAAGAGAAACCCCTTCTGGTCCTACCAACAAAAACCACCATCTGAATAGTTTAGCGGCGTGTGATGCAGAGCACAAGGTAGGGAAACCTGGGAACCATCCAACACATCAGCATAAGGGGCTGCGGCCGTGGTTTACACTCCATGGCAGAGAGCGGCTTCTTAAATTGGTCTGGGCTAACGTAGCTCCTTTTCCTCGGAGGTAATTCGCATTAGAGACGAAACACAATGTCAAAATGATACCGAGAGGCTTGCTTCATGCCTCATGGTTGCCTGACAGCCGGGTGGAGGGAAGGTCATGAAAACCTATTTATTCCTGTGCCTTTTTTCATTTTTCTAAGAAAAGTGAGCTAAACTGGCCCTGACCCCTAGACTCAAGCCAGTTTTTATAAGGACTGACTTTAGACAGTGGTTTTGATGCTTTGGTGAACGTACAGGGTGGGCAGCTGAGGGCATTTTGCTGTCTGATCCACTCAGATTCTCTTACAACACAAATTCACATGACCAAGTCCCTTTGACAAACCTATCCAGAAAATTCCCCGGGACAACCATGCTACATTACATAGAAATGAACACAGCTATAAAGACACCATATCAAGGGTCGTGATTTCACTGTAAAGCCAGAACGGAAGTAAGCCGTAATGTGGGCTAGGGGGTTAACTTAAGGCCAAGATACACTTCCCAAATGACATCAGCAAGACCGCTGCCTAGCAGACACACAGCTTCCACGTAAATCCACATGCAGCTACAATGTGAAGGCACACCAGTAGAGGAGCTGGCTTGCATTCACAAATGAACTTTTAAGCCAAAATGCAGACTAAAAACCGGCAGACTAACTTAAAATGTCTATTCAAATACACGAGCCAGAAGACCTTCAACTACGTAATGGTTACATTTTTTGTTGCGATTATGACTAAGCCTACCGCTAAAAAACCTTCTCACAGGTACTTTCACCTTCGTCCAATCAGTCTCTTTAGATCCCATTGAATTGCTTAAACATGCCATACAGGCGTCATTTAGACCTTGGCATCAGGATACCACAACTGCAAGCAACAGCCTCAACTTAAGCAGCCTTTTAATACAAGTCAAAGGGGACATTTAAATAAACGTTTTAGACCACAGCTGGCTTAACATCTCCCAGATAATATTTTCTAGAAAAGCCCCACTGGGTCAGGCAACGTGTGTGGTTTAGCAGATACAGAAAGGCCCTATGGGGAACGTAGATGACTATGTAAACACTGGACGGTAAACAAAGTCTGAAGTGGAGTGCAGCTTTAGGTAAGGGGGCAGGTCTGTGCCTCATGTCTTTACTGAGGATGAGGTGTGGTTTACCCCCCGAATCACACAGCTCTAACACGCATGGAAAGGCTGCACAAGGTCAAATAAGGGCGGCCACCAATGTTAGTTTGGGACCTGGGGTTCTCCACAAGCACCAGCCAATCAGGCGAGACCCCACATCCCCAGGGGTCGCACTCTTACACATACGTGTCCACCACCCTCCCCAGCACACACACACTGGCCCCAATTATTCAACATCACTGTCAGTTTTATACTACGCACTTATTTTCAGGAACTTCCCAATCATGATATTCTAGCGTAGACCTTTAGTTCTATCCTTTCACTCAAGATATCAGCTCTAAGACCCCTTGCTGTCAATTGTCAATAAAATGAGATTTTGCATATTTTGGGGGGGATTTGAAGACCCGCAATAAATTATGTCCTGAATGGATTTTACTTAAGTAGGCCTAGTGATGTTAATTAACTAAGGGAATATCCTTTTTAGTAATAATCGGCAAGGCGAGCGACAAAATGAGCACAGGCTGGCTACAGTAGCCAAAGACGGCACTGACACGAGCACAGGCTGCTCTGCTCACAGTAGCACTAGCAATACATCTACACTGACCTTGACCAAGGGTTTCCTACATCTTCTACACAAAGCCAGTATATGTTTAGAGCTGTTCAGCATGATAGAGGTGGGTTTACAATTATATTACCTCAAAAGTAATTTGTAGAAGGTATATTACATCAGAAACCATATAATACTTATGACATCTGATAATCACTTGTTTTTACAAAAACCCTTTGGGTCCACTGATTCAGAAAGCCAGCCAGCCAGGTAGCTAGTCCCAGCTCCATTGGCCAAATTCTTTCAACCACTTGACAGAACAATTAATTCAAATTAGGTTGGCTGGCTTCAATTGTTGCAGTAACTAATATTATCCCTTTAGCAGGCCCAAGAAAATACTGAAATTACGGAGAATCTAGAACGATGACTACCATTACACAGAACAGGATGTGTTCCAAAAGAATCTGTATACCTGTGCAGTTCCTACTAGGTGCTGGTTCAAAGCAGGAACTCTGAACATGCCAAGGGCAAAAAGCACTGTTTCACAACGTCTGAGAAAACAATTACAAATATGTACTCTACGTCTCTAAATGTAGTGAACTCTGAAAGCAAAACCCTTTAACCCTTGAATTATGTGTAGGGGGGTGGGTAATAAACCAAACATTATGGCTTTTATTGCCGTCTTTCAGATGTTACAGGATGAAAGGCTGTTTTCTAAAAACAAAAACAAAGAAAGACAGGCAGTGCTGAACACCCCTCAGAGACATGACAAACAAAAACACTGGGACCAGATGAAAATCAGCCCTGAGCCCAATAAGCTCTGGACAAGTGCACACTTCCCACACATTTCACTTCTCTTCTCTTCTGTAGAGGCGGAGTCACCCATCCCACCTGGAAGCTGAACTTCTCTGAGAAAGCAAAACGCAGAGGGAGAAGGAATCCGTGCCAGTCATACTCAGACCAGGTGTGCAGCAACTGCTGGTCCACGGGTGGATTCACCAGAGCTCATTGAAAAATACCATTTACCTAGGAACGATTTATCGCGGGACTGAATTCTGTTATGGGAGTATTTAGCTAAAGAGATAAACGTTCACGTCAGGTAAAATGAAGAGAGCAGCCGTTTTCCAACAATGAAACAGACCATTTTTTGAATGGAAAATTAGGAGGGGCTCAAGTTCCTCAAGCCCACCCGGTGTGCATGTGTGATTGCAGACCTGACAGTCACACAGGATGCCGCAACACTGCAGACAGGAAGTTGGCGTCTTTCTGCAGGATGTAAACAATTGTTCCACTGCTGTGAAAACACGGAGGGCAGCAGCAGGTCGACCAGCAGCGAACACGGTTTTGCATCAGCGGAGCCCAGAGTCCCTGCTCTGCTCACACGCAAGCAACTTGCTACTTCAACAGCCAGATACAGGTCGCCACCGACTAATAAAACTGCAGGATCCCACAGTAGCCTTAGACCAAAAAAAAAAAACGGCTGCAACCCCCCAACTGTAAACACTGCCAGCACCTGCCCACACAAACACAATCCTCTCCAAACATCTGAGCAGAGAGAACTGGCGCTGTGTTCAAGCAGGCTCATGTGACTGGGCTCCCTCAAAGGGCACAAAATGAATGGGTTACTGCCACCTATGGCACAAAATTAAGAACTACAGCTACACAGACAAGATCGTCGCTCGCCCATTCAACAAGTGTCCATGCACGCAAAATCTAAAACTATCAGAGAAGATATTTTGAATACAATAGCCAAACAAGACTTCCATAACAAATAAAGCAGATAAAGTAAACTGAAGGAGACGTCAGTAAAACTACAAAAACTGCTACAGCAGGTTAAACATTAATAAATGTCAATCTTGTCAATTCAATGTCAAAGAGCAGAACACAGAAACCCAAATATGCATCTACAATAAACAAGGAAACAACCATGTAAGAAAAATAAAAGATGGCATGCTTTCAGATTAAGAAACGTAAACAAGAAAATGGGTGCACATTCTAATCACCTGAACAGCAAGTCCTCTCCTCTGGACCAATACAAGAGAGTCATTGTCAGCAGACCACAACACACGCACATAAACCTCAGGCCAGCCAGGCACACAAAAGAGAAGAGGTTTATCCCACAACCCCGGAGAGAGCCTGAAAACTGCAGCACAATCACATTGGCCTCCCTGCAGCGGCTGCAGAAGGCCGCCATTGTCACTGGCCCTGTGGACGCGCCGTCAGCTCAAACAAACGCCTAATGCTCACGATTCTTTGGCAAACGCCCCACCTCGACCCCGATAAACAAAGCTGTGACCTGCTGGTACAGTAGTGGGACTGCCTAAACTAAAAAGCACGGGGCTTTACTAGCAGGTATAGCCGGGAACGGACACAGCACCACATCACTCTGGTCTGAGCCTTGTTAATGTTAGTGAACCATATCCAGGTCTGGTAATACGCACAAAATAGCAGCTTTAGACAACAGAAAGATAACCGCAGCAAAACAGCCACAGCGCTGTTCCAACTACCCCCCCGATATTCAGCAGCTGTCTATTTGTTGGCTGTTCAACACCTCTAGGTCTCACACGGACAGCAGCTCAATAGGTTCCTGTACTAACAGTTCTGCGACACAATGCCAAAAACAATTTAAAACCTGGTTTGTGGAGAGAGATGGGCCGTAACCAGGGCACACAAAACAAACAGGCCGTATGGGAAGCAGAGACAGCCAGAGAGAAGGGACTAAAAGGGACAGAAACAGGAAGAGATGCTGCATTCCACAGATGTCGATAAACTAATACTTCCGGGTCACTGCTACAGGCTACACAAACACAGTATAAAGAGGTTAAAGCTCCCTCCACAGTGATGACCAAAATTTTAAAAGTCTAATAGAAAATAAGTTACTGCATCTAAACACAGAATTTACTAAAACAAAAGGGGCAGTTTCCCTCTTAAAAAGCAGCTTAACAATTAGTCCAGTCGATCTGGCTGAGAATGCTCTGCTGCACCCACAGCAAACTGGTTTCGGCCGGGCCTGAAGGACTGCCATCCACGCCAAGCAGATGCGAGGACACCTCGTGCCCGTGCCCCCACCCTCCCCCAAATCTCTGCCGTCTGGCTCGAAGCCGATCGGGAGCGTGACTTCAGTTCTGGTGACGGGACACTGCTTAAATTAGCCAGGTGGTCAGCAAGAGGTCCGGGATTTCCCAGCTCGCCTGTCAGGGGCTCTTCCCTGTGCAGGGGGATGCTTACAGTCTGATGTAATTTCCCTCCCTCCCAACCCCCCTACCATTGCCTAGGACCGCATGCCCCTCAGGCTAGACCAGGTACACGCAGTCACATAATCCGCTTACGCAAATAAACAACGAATAGACAACGGAGCGTAGCACAAACGGAGTTGTGATGAGTTTTTCGTAAAGGTGTCCTATATGATTTTGAATACTTTACACAAGATGTCCAGCTGGGTAAACAGGTTGAAAGAATACATTCAAAAGAAGTACAGAAAACTATCAGCAAGGAACCAGTCAAAGAAAGATTGCAAACCAACTTATTTAAAAGGAATGTTCTTCAAAATACCGTGGGCCAATTTAGGAAAACCCAAAACAGGCATTCAAGATTAATCTGACCAGACTGCAATTCATTCGTTACATACCCAAAGGGTGTCTTATTCTGAGAGGGTAAAGATTATGACGGCAGGCCACACGTCAGGTCACCCGAGGCGACAGAGAACGTAGTTTTAATGGACACATTTTTGGCGATGACATGCCAATTGGGGTGGGAAAACAAAATGGCCCTCAGCAGCTTGGATCTCTAAACATTCTGCAAAGAAAATTGGATTACGTACACAGTATTCTATAAACCAGGTCATTACTAACATCAACCTGTTGGTTTAAAAGGGAGTAAAAATAAGGAATGAGAAATAACCTGAACGACATAAATCTCAATATTGGGCTCACTATTCAAGGCATACTGCATCAAGAAATCAAACCTGTTCCTACTGAAGTATTTTAATGAATGCAAAGTTTAAAGCATTAAACCTGTTTTTTGCAGCCTCTTCACATGTGCAAATATAGCATGCTATCTACATAATATAAGGCACTGTCTGGCTACGTTCATACACAAATCTAAATGACCTGTAAAGTCTGAAAGAGTGAAGTTTACAGGAGCTTTACAATTACTGTGGCAAACATTTAAATTTTTTTCTCTTCAAAGAAAAAGTCTAAATCCCCAACAATGTAAATCTGTTCTATAAAAGCAATGAGGCATTTGGTTTATAGCAAACCTGTTGCCATGCCAATAGCCTTGATACCACCCCCCCAACGCCTAGGGAACATCAACACAGAGTGTCATGCATTATTAATTGCCAGCTCATCCATCAGGGGTTCTTCCAACATTTTACCAATTCGGGTGATAACTGTGCAACCCAAAATGGGTTTAAACCCATTGGAAACCGGAGATTAATCAGTAGAGTTGGTGAGATGCCTTCGGTCCCGCACAAGTTCTCCAGTGAAAGGACAAACTGTGCACAAATATAAATAATAGAGCTAACGCCGCGTCTTAGCTGCAAGCGGGACCGATGTGTGCCAGTTGCAGGGAGAGGCATCATTCCGGTGCTTACTTTAATCAATGTCAATTCACACAGAGTTTTACAAACAGATTGTCAATTCTGGCAGTTCAGAAGTGACTTCAAAAGGAAAAAATCCTAAAAAGCCAATGTAGGGAAAACTGGATATATCCCACGTTAAAATGGTACTTCGGGAAAACGGTAGCAGCCAATATACACACTGAACAGCAAAATTACTGGAGAGAGAGAAGGAAAACAGGAAGATTTAATAACATTCACATCTGCCATAAATCAACAGGGCCAATAACAATTAGATATCAATACTATAATTAATAAAACTTAACACAAAATATTTCACCCCACTTTTGTAATTTAACACATATGGGAGGAAGAGGGGGCTTGTACAGGCTATCCTCAACTTACAGGCTGGTGTTTAAAAACCATAAATTTGACCTTTCCCTGAGAGAGCGCTTTCCGCTGCGAGCAGCAGAGCGACAGGTTGGAGGCGTACAGGTAGGCCCAGAGGAGGTCTGCGGGCCTTGTCTGCTGACCGCTGGTTTCCGCACGCTGTTCAAACACAAACCCGAAAAGCAAGCCCTTCCCCGGGCGACGGATTAACAATGACAACTTCCCCCCAGGGCTCCGTGGGGACCGCGCCAGCCCGGAGGTTAAACGAAACTGAGCAGCTTGGAACGAGAGGAATGCCTTGTTCCAGAGGCTCGGATGGGCGGGGGATTATGGGTAGTGGGGAAAATAACCATTCTGTTTGGTTGTCCACCCCTTTCCTGTGTGTGGGAGTTGCAGAGGGTTGGGCTTACAGGCCGAGTCAAGGTGGTGCTGGGGGAAGAGGGAGGCAGGCAGGCAGGCAGAGAACAAATTGCTTTACGTCAGCCTTCTATTCTGAAGCCCCCACCCCCACTCTTTAGCAACATAATTTTCCAATGAGATGGTCACATGGCGCGTCGGTCTCTTTGGAATCTGTGTTGCTAGAGATACCATGGGGAGATAAACTTAGCACTTTAGCACCAGACTTGCAGCTCTGCCTGTTAATCCTGCACTGTCCTACATAAGACCCTGCCCTCTGCTTTTCCCAGGGAAGAAGGGGCACACAGGGCGACCATCATATAAGCCCTACCTTGCCCCTACCAAATACCTGGACAACCACAAAGCTGGTAATATCAATTTATACCCAACAATTCTCAGCGTCGCTCCGTGACCACGGTACTTTACTGTATCTTGGTTAATTTCCCCAGCTAAAGAACAAGCTTTCAACTGTAGACGTGTCCCCCAGGGCACCGGAGACCGGAAACGCCCAATCAGTCGCCCGTTTCAACCGTACCCTTGCCTGGCACACCGTGCCACCTTCGCTGGCGACGGCTTCCCTTAGGCCGGGATAAAGCAGGGTGTAATCTATAAAGGCGGTAGAACGACACCCTAAAGCGTCATTACGGCTGTAACGCGTTCCACTCAATCCATAACCGCCTCGTTCCTGTCCCTTAACGAGACTGCAACGACAGAGCAGACCAGGCTCTGTAAATGTCCCATAACACGTCTTATGAGCAGAGTGGCTACCCAACTGCAGCCATAAAGACGGATTGAACCGCTTAAGAGTGGACATGCCAAAACACTCAAGAACATCCACCGCACAGACCAGGGGGAAGATTTAAAAACTTTAGTCAAGTTATTACTTCAACGTTCCAGGTAAAGTTGCAAACAGAAAGCGAACAGTAAATCTTGCATCCCAGACAAAATATATTATCCAGTAGCCATTGACTCCCAGCATCCTAGGAGCCAAAATTTTAAATCCAGGAAAAATAAAGGGAATTAAATCGTTACAAATGAAAATCCTTTGTGCATGCTCCAGTCTTTACCTTCCTGGTCCTTTTAATGAATATCTGTCATCCATACCTAGTCATTTTTAGAGCACTGTCTCATTGTACTGGGAGCCAGTAACCATTAAAATGGAGGTACCACCGTCAGCCACTGCAGTTACCATCCGAGGAATACTCGCACCCTTCAAAATTTGAACAAAACAGGCTATGGGAGAATCTCAGTTTATCAGCTCGATTTTACACTCAAAATTAGATGAGTCTACCCTTGGCGATAAATTGATGTTTTTCTTTAAACTATTATCAAGAAATAGTTTTGCCAGAAACGTGCATCACAATTATTGGCAACGCTGCATTTAGTAATTTGTGCACCCTATACTTTGTCCAGATAACAGCATGAGATCTATAATGTTTGATGAAGTGAGAACACATGGGAAGTGATTTGAGATTCTCCAACTGCAAATCCTTGATTTTTTTTTTGTTGCTAATAACACCATCCTCACTGGTATGGCATGTCTCCTCTTCATCACAGCTCCAGTTGTTTTAAACTTCTTAATGCCGCAACAGTGGATGAGGGCATTTTCAGGCACATAGCTCTCTCTTAATAGCCATAGCCCGACTTGTGAAGGTCAACTCACTTGTTTCATTTGAGTGTTCTCTGGCCTTTCCCATGTTGTCACCTCACGTTACCACAGTGAAACAGGAAGTCGTAGATGACCACTGAAGAGCTCGGAAAAACTCAGATGAACTTCAAAAGCTTAATCCGACATTCATCCATTAGATTTTGTTCTAGGGTGCCAATAACTGTTTGAGAAAAGTGATTCTTTGAAAAACTCAGAAAAACTTTTGAGTGTAGGAACAAGCTGAAACAATGACATTCTTTCACAGCCTTTTGCTCATATTCACATAGGGGGCCAATACCTCTTGAGGACATTGTAGGTATCCGTCTCTTTATTAGAGGAGCATTTATAGAAAGATTTAAAATATTCTTAAAATCACGATACATCTGCATTGTCAGACATGAACTCTTGCAGCCACAGCGGGTTAAAATGCGGTGACTCCTTAGTATGATGGAAGGATCACTCTGGCAGATTCTAACCTATCACATGTCCATATAGAACTAATGAGGCTAGTAGTAGATGGAGAAAGCCAGATTTTTTTGGCTAGCTATTGTTCATAACATTTTAACACCATTTATTTACAGGAGGACATTCTGCATTGAAACTTTAAAGTAAACGGATGCAAGGTAAAAAAAATGTGTAAGTCATTAAACTAGCGCAACGCTAGTTTAGTAGTGGTAAAATCACATCAACTAACAACGCTTCATGGATTCCGTTGGCTATCGGTTGAAACGTTATCAAATAACGTAATAATGCAGAGGTCACCACTGGCGAATAATTATAGAAGTCAGCCGTAAAACATCCTTGTGACAGCCTGTAATCCCTCAGAAGGTTCTGGAAGTCGGGAGGGAGAACAGCGAGTAAACAGAAGCAAGAGAGACGGACAGAGGTAAAAGAACCCGGGTTGGCACCGGCATAGGGAGTCCACAGTCTCAATTCGGATATTCCTTTTGTCATTTTAGTTTGTTTTGTTGTTTTTTTGGGGGGGGTGAACCCGTGAGGGGGATCCTGAAAAGTGTTTTGGTTCCAAAAACAAATAAAATAAAAACAGACCGGCAAAAGAGCCAGAGAACCAGGAAGTGGTGTCGCCGATTATTCCTGAAAAACGTATGCCGGCGCGCTATAGACATGTCAGATATTCTGGAAAAGGGGCAAATACTTTTTCATGGTAGTGTACATACACATGAAGTTAATGAGAAACATTTAGTGGAAAGTGATCGATGGGGATTTTTAGGTTCACTGAGACTTAAATAGGGATCCTCTATTGATTCCCTGAAAAAACCTACTCGCCTAGTTCATTTAAAATTACAAACCTTAAAAAAAATGTTTTATACAATGAAAGCTAGCTTATTGAAATCGCAGTAAAAAAATAAAACAGATGCATTACTATAAAAGATTAATTTTGGGTTCATGCAATAGAGAACCAATGTAAACCACAACTAAGAATCCAATACACAGAGAAAAATCAGGACTCATTCAGAGAAAACAAAGGCGGACTTGAAACTAAACATCTACAATGATTTATTCCTCCTAACTCACAGCATTGACTGCTTTCCAAGAAAGTATTCAAAGCCGTAGACACGCAATAAAAAGCTACGGAGACACAAGGTTTAGCAGGATCAAGAAGTGTCAAGCTCTTTTTCAAAAGCAGAGCGCTTCCAACTTTGCTGCCGTGAGTACTACCGCACCTGGATGCATTATCGTTCCAAAAAGGACATCTCCAGTAAAGTGATGCGTTATAGATCTCTGGTGTGCTGGGAGTGTTGATGCATCTTCCAGTTACGGGTTAGAACGATTGCTGATCCATTAAAAACATCCTGCCTCCTTTTTATACACTCTCAGACAAGATAGTGTAGGACCATCACAATTTGCATCAAGACTCCTGCCAAAAGAATTTCACAACATTTTTGTCATAGGCCAAACATCAACGAGTACGTGACGAGAAAGGAAAAACAAGTTTTAGAAGTCCGATTCTCAAAAGGACGTTGTTATTGAAAAGGCTTTTCATTGTAGAAATGATCTAGATGTTGGGGTGCGTGGGTGTCTAAACTCTACCAGGGAGGAAAAGGAAAGAAAAAAAACCCAACACTTTGGGTATCTCTCCAGGCTGCACGTGTGACTCAGCCACACCCTGTGCAACAGAGGGAGACGACAGCTTCTGTGTCATACTTTCTTCAGTACATCTTGCCCTTACCACCAATAGAGGAACTCCTACATGAAACGCCGAATGATTAAGTGCCCTGCCATCTGCCCTGCATGTACAAGTAGATATTAGAGGGCAAGGTTTCCAAAGGCAGCTGCAGGAAAGGCTCAGATTGTTCTACAATCACACCCTGCCGGCGGTAAGCTCATGTTAAACGATGCCGGACAGCGGAATAGGTTAGGAAGTAAAGCCGTTGCGGGCGCTTGGGTGACATGATGCAACGCGTGTGTAATGCGTGATGAATGGAGGCACGGCGGCCCCCGGGGACACAGGCTCCTACTCCGCCAGAGGGTCCGCCGGGAAAAGGGCTAATGAGCAGGGAGACAAGCAGGCCCACGTCGGCTAGCTGGTGAAATGTCCAAACCTTCCTAGACCAGGTGTGGGTTAAACGGTTAGCGGCATAGCACCCCCACCGTCTAAAGCACTGGAAAGTTACGTCACAGTTTTTATTTTATTTGCAGGCTTTCAATGCAAAGGTAAAGTTATAACTATATAGATGGCTAGTTTTCACAATAGAAAAACAATAGACTAGATGATGTAAAGTTAGAGCATCCCCAAAACGACGCTTTAATTTCTTAGGGAGTGGGAACGCTTTAATTGTCAGGGGTAAAAGAAAGGCGAAAAATGGTATGACAAGCAAGTTATCCTGAAAACTTGCTTTTAAATTGGTCTTCACCCATTCTAAAAGGGCATTACGAACACACAACACAGCTAATAGCCAAGGGCTTGAAGAGAGAAAAGGCAAACGTTTTAATGACGCTTAAATTGTTGGCCGTCTCTTCGCCTAAACAGGGGAACCAAAGTCCCAGCGAAAGCGAACCGTGTTGCTCCGCTACGTCCGATTGGCGCGAGGCCCGGAGAAAACAGGAACGCAACATCCATCAGCGCATCTCTTATCCGCCACCATCCGTTCATAATGCTGACGGCGCATTGGGAAGGACAGGCTCCCAGGAACCAGGAAGTGCCATTGCTCTCCACGGATGTGTCAGACAGAACAACTTCCTCCAGGGGTACCCTTCCCCTGTTTCAGCCAGTGTAACTATAATAAACAGATTTCGAGAATGGATGTCAGGTGAACGTTGAAGTTAAGCCTGCAGGACAGATTGGGCAATAACCTGTTGCCATGTCCTCATTCACACAGCACGTGACCAGGGGCCAGACATTTAAAATCTCTAAAGCATTACCGTGGCTTTAAGGCCACCTACACAGGGTTGGGACACACCGGAGCGGATGACCCAGCTATTGGACCCTAAGAAAGAGAAGCTACCGTCGCAGACATTTAAGAACAAGATGAAACTCATCAATGGGGGGGGGGGGGGGGGGCCCAAAAACAAGGGGTTTTAATAAAAAAATGAAATTAACCATTTTAAACC
>JAOYSI010072914.1:0-20738 GCA_025775065.1 Hiodon alosoides | reverse complement strand
GAAACCTTGGGTCCTGCCATTCATGTGGATGTTACTTTGACACGTACCACCTACCTAAGCATTGTTGCAGACCATGTGCACCCTTTCATGCCAACGGTATTCCCTGATGGCATTGGCCTCTTTCAGCAGGATAATGCACCCTACCACAAAGAAAAATGGTTCAGGGAAGGGTTTGAGGAACACACCAACAAGTTAATTGTGTTCGCTTGGCCTCCAAAGTCCCAAGATCTCAATCCAATCGAGTATCTGTGGGATGTGCTGGACAAACAAGTCCGATCCACCTTTCAACTTACAGGACTTAAAGGATCTGCTGCTAACGTCTTGGTGCCAGATACCACAGCACACCTTCAGAGGTCTAGTGAAGTCCATGCCTTGATGGGTCAGGGCTGTTTTGGCGGCAAAAGGGGGAACCTACACAATATTAGGCAGGTGGTCATAATGTTATGGCTGATCGGTGAATATATATATGTGTGTGATTTACTTAAATAAAAAATTAACACAAATCACTTCAAATAAATTTATTATAAAAAAAACATTGGACAGAACATGCCATTTTGAGCTGTTTGGCTCAAAAATATTGCTCATACAGACTGGGAAAACAACATGATACTGTGTAATAATGATATTGGTTTTAGAATATATTTTAAATAGGAATAAAGGGGCTTGTATGCTTGTATGTGATGTAGAGTTAAAAGTGCCACATATTTGCTGGCTCTGGCTTTGGAGCTGCTCCAGTAAAGCTCCAGCATTTTATTTATTATAGTGCGTTTTTACCAAAATAATTTGTCACAAAATGCTTTACAGGTTGCATTTTCCTGAGGGAATAAAAAAAACAACAGAAAAACCCAGTGCCAATGTGGGAAAACTGGAATTATTTCCTGACCCGAGAAGCAGACGAGAGAACTCCTGTAAAATTATATTATAGAGGACACACAGAGTACACAGCAAATATAGCAAATGGTGAGGTTCTTTGTGAGAGATCCATTCCTTCTGCCAGGACTGCACTGGATAGGACACATCTCATCTCTTCCACATTGAGAGGCGGGGGGGAAACACTCAAGAAAGGCAGAATTTAATTAGAAGCTGACAAGCCAGGGGAGGTACAGTTAAATTAAATGCAGTGTTAATTCTATGGATCCCACTGCAAGTCATTAATGGAGGGGAGGAGCGAGTGGAGCACCTCAATGACCTCATCGCAGGGTTCCAGAGCTCTGCAATAAGCCTCAATTCAGTTTTTCTGTTAAAGCAAAAGGTAGGTGCTCTTAATTGTATGTCCAATGCAATGGAATATTTGGCTGTGAATATAAATACATTTTTCTCCTGTAGGTTTAGATCCATAACAGTTATGCGATACCCTTGCATAGTTAATATTCCAATAGCTGACAACAGTAGGCAGACATACATGTTGAGCTTAGTGATATGTCATGACTCAAACAAAACCAGTAGAAAGGAGCACCGTTTGGATTTTCTATAGGCAAATTTCTAAGCAAATTATCTCTGCATTCACAGTTTATGTTTGCTTAAACGATGTGATAGCTAGACAGCAGTGTATTATCAGAATACAAAGGAAAGTTGGAACTGGCTGGATGGGTCCATGGACTCATGCTGTTTATACCAAATCCTGACTCTGCCATCGGCATGACGCAACAGAAACCAGGACCAGGAAATGTCATTCCACTCCTCAATTGTCCAGGGTTGGTGATCACGTTCCCTCTGGAACCACTTCTTCTTGTTTTTAGCTGAAAGGAGTGGATCCCAGTGTGGTCATCTGCTGGGAGCTGTATTCACCTACAAAACTTCCACTGACTGGATGTTTTTTTATGTTTCACTCCATTATCTGTAAACCCTAGGGACTGCTGAGTGTGAAAATTGTAATGCTCCAACAGTAACTGAATACTTCATTCCCTGTCTGCTTACTTAGCAAAAAAAGGCCATGCGACTTTATGAATGGGGTGTTCTACCTAATAAACTGGCCACTGAGTGTAAACAATCTTAAGAACATAAGATCAAGTTATGACTGCAGGCTCTATATGATGTATAGCAACCATTGCTTGAATCACACTAAAGTAATTTAATCTACACAATCATCGAATACTCGTTTGAGCTTTTCAAAGAATATCATTCACCTGTTGACAGAAGTAGATCCGCTGCTACAATCTTAACTTTATATCTTTAGATCCACGGTTTATATTTAGTCTAATGAAATCAGAATTAAAATTAAAATTAAGCCTTTGGTAGTGGCTGTGGTGTGTGTCATCGAAAAATCACCGAATTAAAGCGGATTGCATCCGCCGGACCAGTCGATTTAACCGCCGTCAACAAACGTGGGCATGGCTTCTGAATTTACTCAGCTGTGCACACAGAGCGTCATGTTTATAGTTTCGTCAATAATAGCGGTTCAGATAACTTTGTTTGGCGGAGATGATAGCCGAATTAGAGGCGCGAATCCGAAGGTTTAATCAAATAATAGAGGATGCGAATTGTATAGATTCGTTTGTTTCTGCCCGTGTGCATCAGATAGGAGATATCCCTTCTGATCCCCTAAGGTCATAGTTCAATCTGAGCGACCAGATTTCAGAGTTCGGTGGAAGCAAAATTCCAGAAATTCCACGATGCAACACCAGCAACCAACTTATTGCAATAATCTAATAAATTATATCCACTAAATAACATGCATACTGATAAGGTGCTTGTGTTCGGTGACTCCGTTGTTAGAAACGTGGGTCTAGAGTCGCCGGCGAACATAGCAAAATATCGATGTCGACTCAAATTTAAAAACGCTGGCAAAAGCTAAACGTAAATTTTTAGCGTAAAAAGTCGTTATAGTCCTTTAACATAAAATTGATCGGTATTCAAGACAGCAAAACGTCAGACTTTAATAACTCTGGCCCCACTCCCTCTAGAGTTGATGAGACGTACAGCAAACTCGTCACTAAATCGCTGGTTGCCTGACGTACGTCAGACGATGCAGCTTTTATAGACCCGTCGCGAAGCCACGCCCCTTTTAGTTGCGGATGCTAAATTCGATAAGCTGTCGGACTCAGAATGGCGCTGCCACTGTCTTTAACTGCACTCCCTGGAGAAATATTGTCAAATTTTTGGAAAAACGAAAACGCGAGACAATCTCTTGTATCTTTATTATAATCTCTTGATTCCCCATCTCTGATCGCTCCCACCCCCCGCGGCAACACAGCGGCTAAACTGCCCTGTTAAAATAAACAAAACAAAGCACATTCACACCAACAGACACAGATCTATCATTTAAAACACTTGGCTTTCCAAAGCTTCTAGACCCTTCCCAAGGCTCTGAGCTTCTGCGCTGATTCGGCTCTATAATCAAGTCGGGGAAACAAGCCGGTCCAGCGCGAGGAGGCTTTCACGGCAAACAGGGAAACGCCGACCAAACTGAGCAACGGCTGTCGCACTCATACCTCCCCCGCCTTAACTCTTCTCGCCCCGTCAGCCCAGCTATCTTCACCGCCGGCAGCACTCTCCCCCTTTTAATCCCTTACCAGGTGCTGGTGCAGCCACTTACTCTCGTTAGTATCCACAGAAGCTCCCTTCCAGGACAACAATCACTACATTACAATATTTTAGAAAGGCTAGTGGCATGCTGTTACAATGTGTCTAGCATTAATTACTTTCCTTCTCACATTTCACACATAATCAAGTTTATCTAGAAAATTATTAGATACTTCGTTAAGCGCGATTACAATTGTGGCGCAGTATTTGTATTTTCCCCGTTTATTTTATTTAAAAAAAAAAAAAAAAAATTAAAAAAAAGTTTTCCCTTTGTCTTGGAAAGCGACCTTTTGCTAAACTTTTATTTTGACAAAAACCGGAAATGGTTATTTGTTCCTGTTGTAACAATTCCGGTTTCTGTAGCGTTGCAACGTTTTATAAACTTCATTTCCCGTCTTACAAGTGCATGAATTGTTTCAGCGGAAAGAAGGGTAAGATGGAAGATGCATGAACATTTGTGAACTCTAAGTGACAACGGTGTTTTTTTTTTGGCCATTTCTGTACAATAACCACATTTTGGCTAAACGTCCATTTAAATCATCTGGCCATAGCGCATATTTTGTTTTCTCTCAGTATAACGGTTTTTCTATTTTCCGTAAATCAGAACTGTATGTAAACCTAGCTAGCAGTCCGTGCCGATGATTGGTAACCACACATTATAATTAATAAAAGCAATATCGTTTTTCGATATTGTAGTTTCATATGATCTATAGATATTGCCGTTTGTAGCAGTATCGAAAATAGTGTTTAAATACAAGTAAAAACCTAGCTTTCTGGATCAATTGTTGTGTGGTGACGATACCCGCATGTTGAAGGGTAACATTTAAGATCGAGGGTAATCCTGATTAGTCGGATTAATTTACAATGTGATAATTTGTGCCTTTCCACAGGTCGTCGTCGTTTCGTTGCGAGCACAACACAATGGAACAAATCGAAGCTATAATCCACTCACACGATTCCTTCGTTTTATGCAGAATCCTGAGCAGCACGCAGAACCTGTGAGTCTTCATCTCCAGTAAGATATCTCCGTACACACCCCCAGCACAAAATCAGTATATTGAAGGTCACAAACCCAGTAGGTACGTTAACGTACCTGATGAGATTAAACCCATACTGGCGCTCTTAAATATAATTTGACATTAAGATTAATTTTGGTGTAATATACATTTGTTAAATATGTACATCAAAAACGTTGAAATGCGCTGAAGCCAAATATAGCCCTGTCTTTTGTATTTTATTTTATTCAGAGAAACTTCTATGAATTTTGAAGTTTCTTTCCCCCCTGTTTTCTTGTAACTTGAATGAAGGGTTTACCTCGGTTTGCCTGAGGTTAGTTTGAACATTATTACTACCCACTCGGTGACTTCATGTCGTTGAGTGTTGATTTACCAGGCTGTTCCTTTTAATGTTGCTGTGCAGTTTAGGTTTCAGTCCCACACCTATGACGGATTCAATCATGCAAACAGCCTGTAAATGCATTCATAAAAATGTAAGCGATCCCGCAGACACATCAGAGGAAATTAACTGTAATGTGGCTCTCAGTAGGAGGTTTGAGGCAAAGCCAACCCTGAGCTAAAATTGCTTTTCTCTGTGTTAACAGAAGGCTCCAGGTTTTACCAACTAGGACAGGATTACATTCTGGTCTGTTCTGTAAAAGTACCGTTTCATGAAGGCGGATTAACATCATTGGCTGTGACACCCACCAGGGTTTTACTTTTTTCCACCTCCAAATTTAGTTGACTATAGAATAAAAAAAATATTTGTTTTACTACTGTTCTATACTGTAGTGACGACTTATTTTGTTATTTGTGCTTTTCCTTTGTAGTATTATAAGTGTTTTTTTTTCCTTTCTGTAGAGTGAAGAAGCTACATGCATTGGTAGTCCTCACTAACCCAGAAAGTGGAAATTGTGCATCTCACCCAGTCCCAGACTAACGTGAGTTTGTGATTATCGGTGACATTCAATTAGGAATATGTTAATTGCTGGTTTGCAACCTATTGTCAATCAATATATCAGATTTTATCTGTTAGAGCACATTTTTACTAATATAACATTACAAAGCATTAAACTGATTGCAACAACAGAAAACCCAGTAACAAACAAAACTGAAAAATTATTTGCTGATTAATTATTCCCAAAGGCAGTCGTGAGATCTGGAAAATGACAATATTAGACGCATATAGAATAAAGCTGCATAATTAAGTAATCGTTGGGGAGCTGAGTCGGTAGCCCAGCAGCTTCAGTGTTTTTTTTAAATATGTGTATGTGCATGTGTATGTGCATGTGTATGTGCATGTGTATGTGTATGTGTGTTTGATGCGGAAATATCTTTGGTGAAGATCCTAGTCGCAGCCTTGTAACTGTTTTGTCTGCTTGAAAGAAGTACATTACCCTAGTTTAGTCTAATCTACAGGTTACAAAAGGATAGGTTTTTCTTTAGCCTTTAGACAGATAATTTTAGCAGTAGTTGCTGCTCTTGTTATATTTTAAATCAAATTATTTTGATATCGGATTGAATTGTTACCCCCCAAGTTCTTTGATAGGCAAGGTGGGAGGCACTGAGTAACCATCAAATCTCATTGTATAATTTATAATTGTATAATACATTTTTATGGTGGTTTTTAGAGCCTAGGATTAGAAGGATTTTAGAATTAAATGATAGGAAGTTAGCCAGTGCTTTAGGTCCTTGAGGCAAGATTCTAACTTGGTAGAATGCTGGTACTCACCTGGTTCACGTACAGATGGAGCTTTGTGTCATCTGCATAGCACTGGCATTGAGTGTTTCTTTGATATAGCAGATAAGGCCATACTCGTTAGGATTTTGACGTCTATGTAGACTACTTGCTACTGATCCACTGAAAACTGCATTCCTGTCTTGATTCCATAGGTTTGTTCAATATGTACTTCAGCAAATTCATCAATGATATTACAATTAAGGCTCCTAGCAGATGCATTTATCAAAGCAACTTGCATAGCTCACAGTTTCTACATGCATCCACTTGTACAGCTTGATATTTCATTGAAACAATTTAAGTACTGAAGCAGGTTAAGAACCTTGCTAAAGGATACAATATATAGGATGGGCCTGTCGCCTTTACCGCTACACCACCAGCTGCCCATTAGGTGGTGGTCTGAAATTCATTAGAAATGTTGAATCCAGGTTTGGTGTTGGGAGATATTTAAACATATCTGCTATGTGACTGTTTAATAATATAGCAGCTATATTAATAAGGAATTGCGGGTTTTTTTTCTTTCTATGAGGTTAGAAAAAGAATATGATCGAGCAAATGTCTCCTACTGGTAATTTATTGGTCTGTCTTTCCAGGCAGCTTGGTCGAATACCATTTTACACCAGACTTGTTTTTAATGCTTGAATTTGGCTAGTTGGACTGTAATTTTAGTCCCAAATTTAAAACAAAACAAAAAGTCAGGTAACACTATGCGATGTTTTATGTCAATACATAAGGTAATCATTAGGTCTAGTCTAGGACTATGATAATGTAAATGTTAATATATAAAATGATACATATTCTAATGTTGATAATGTCTAAAGTGCATTTTGAACAAACCCTGTGTAATCAAGTTTTCAGACGAATGCAGTTTTCAGATGTTCAGTTGTGTGGAACCACATGTGTGGTTTATGGACGTTGGCGAATTCTGGGGTGGCCTCATTCAGTGCTATAAATTCCCCCGGTTTTAGCTTTGTTTACAATAAACTAATACCCAGATTGTTGTCCGTCATTACTTCTCTAACAGGAGTGGCTTTAGATTTCAGTGATCTAATGTTCAGCATGCCTGCTTTTCTAATTGTTATCACAGCGGGAGTTGAAAATTAAATACTTTGACATTCAATTCTGATTCAATTTTTTTTCGACAAATCAACTCGGGCACTGGTACCAGGTATCTCAGTAGGATAGCTGATATTGAGCAAACCAACCTGTCTGGAGTTACAACTCAATGTACCTGAAAATGTATTTGGATGACTATACAACAACACTTTTCAAATGGGCAAAAAATCTTGCAGTTTTTTCAAACCAGTAGTTCTGTTACATATACCTTGAAAATGGGGTTTACAGATATAAGTTCCTTATATTTGACAAGGCACTATGCATAATGGCATGTATAATAACACCTGTACATCTTACTTGCTCAGAGCTAGCACTGTTAATTATGCACATTCCCACACTTGGTTTAATGGGAGAAAGTCACAGGCTGTCTTCATCCTGGTGTTTTCTACACTATGTCTTCCTTGTCTTTGCAGGCTGTTAACTCTACGGAGCTGCAGAAGTCCCTGTTTGACTGCTGAAGGAGATACTAAGCTGTACACCATGAGTGAGCAGGAGGGTTGGGGTGATGGCGCCCCCAAGTTGGCTAGCTGCGACACTGTGGAGCTGTCCGACTCCGACCCTGAAGACTCCACGGCGCCTTTTGACCCTGAAGTGGAGGATCTTTCCTCCTCTGGGGAGGGGTCTTCAGATGGGGAGCCACCGGGACTCCAGGTCAGCTCAGGCCCCAGCGAGCCCCTGTTCAAACTGAAGGGTGCCAGTGCCGGGTTCTCCACCCGCAGCCAGAGCATCTTTGATGGCCTGGAGAGTGCTGCCAAGCAGGCTGTGCCTGCTCTGGGAGAGGACAACCTCATCGACGGAAACTTTGTGCGTCCACCGCCACCGCCGGTTCGACAAAAGGCAGAGGGTGATATTGGAAGGGGGCCACTTGGCGAAGTTCCCCCAAAGCCTCCATCATCTTCCAGGGGAGTGCCAGACTACCTGGCCCATCCTGAGCGCTGGACAAAGTACAGCCTGGAGGACGTACCTGAGACCAGTAACAGCAAGAACAGCCGGGTGGCCCATGAGTACATCCAGAGCCTGCAGCAGCAGAAGAAAGGGAGCTGGGCTGTCGACATCCAGGAGCCCTTCACACCTGCGTTCAACCAGGACCACTCCAGCAGCTCAGATAGAAAAATAATCTTCTCCAAGCCTGGTCAGGGGGACGACTTGCATGGGACTCGCAAGACTGACTGGGCCAAGAAGAAGGAGGTGGGCCTCCTTCATCTGGAGAACTTGGAAGAGGAGGAGAATGTAGCCCATCCTCCCAGAAGCGAGGAGAGGAGGAAGAGGAAGCTGGTGACTGAAAAAGACGAGTCAGGTGAAGGGGAGCAGCAGCCGGCACATGTGGGCTTTAACTTTAATCGGAAGATTAACCGCAAGAACTTTCGCAGAACAGCTGAAAAGGAGGAGGATTTCTGAGAATCTACAGCAAAAGGCATAAGCATACAAAAGTCTTAATTCCTTTTGCAAAATTATTAAAATCAATCAATATTTCAGTTACCCTGCATTACTGTTGCCCTTGTGCTTTTTCAGTACTCACCCAGCCTCCCTTTCTGTTGTAAAGTGTGCAAGTTTGTGGAGCATGAAAACCCTTACATAAGTCTTCCTTTCCGAGTAGAAATGGGCTAGGGGTCGTCTTGTTTTGTCGACACTAGTTATCCTTTCAATTGAGAGTGAGGTGAGATAACATCTCAGTAATAATTAACGTAGTTCTGAAAAAATATATAGTGTGCACTGTGGAAATAAGCCTACTTGCGTTTCAATAATTTTGTTTAATATATTTTGATAGATGACTGCCATGAGAGCTCCATAAGTTCTTCCAATAAACTTCTGAATGGTATTTGTTTGTGCCTGTGTTTTGTAGGAAGTTTAAGTGAATTTGATGCTCTTTGTTTTTATTTTTTTTATCGTGGTCCTGAGGAGGTATGGGTTTTTTTTACCCACCTGAGCGCCTGTTTTCAGTCGTCATAAACTGAACTAATTCAATTTCGGAAATGGTGGGTTATTAAAAGAAAAATGCGATATTAGGTTGAAATAAATTTAGGTTGATTCCGGCCCTTGGCTGACGACTTGTGGATGAAGTAAGATATGCACTGATGGACGGGCGGGTCGCTCCTCCTTCGGACCTATAAAAATTATATTTCATTTGCGGAAGGTCTGCAAAACCTATAAAGCGATCATTAAGTAACGGTGGATTGGTTAGGCTTGCTGGACGTAAATTACAATTGAGATCTTTACGGCAATTAAAAGCTTTGGTGATTTAGTTGTGAAAAAAATATATGCGAATAAATGGGCGAAATCACGAAATATGAAATTCTATGCTTTCCATCATCCACAAAAAACATTCCTTTGTCAATAACTGGCTCTAGGCAGTGTCCGTGATCACCACCTAGTGAGCAAGTTTGATATAGTTGATAGCAACAGGTGAAGTCAGTTGCAAACTTGCGTGACTTAACACTGGTGTTTCTTAGAGAAACGCGGAAGTGTGACTTCAGTCATTCCTGAAGTTATCTAGGAACATTTATAAAATGATTTTGGTTTAATTAAAAGGCGAGAAGTCTGACTTTGAAATAAACAGGAGTTTCTTCTGTAGAACCCATTTACACGAAATAATCATCTCGACTCATAATGAACTACAAAAAGCAGGTAAGCCTAGACTAAGATTTGATTGCAGTACCAAAGGATGTCTAATTTTGTGACAAATTATTTGTGAAAAGTGAATTAATAATTGCGTTTGGAAATTGCCTTTGGAAAACGTCACTTTGTCAGCGGCTGAATGTTTTCGACTCATTAAAAAACTCCAATGTCTTACACGAAATACTGTATCAAGGCGTGTTTACTTAATGTTCGTACATACACGTAGGAAGCAGTCATATGTAATCAACCTGACTTCTCTCAGACTAACGAAGAACGATCTGACTCTGGCCTGCGCATATTTACCGTGAAAGAGAGAGAGAGACAGAGAGAGCGTTTACTCATAAAACAAGGAGTTTGTTGGGCTATCATAGAGGGGAAATGTGTAAACTTCAAACGGGACACAAAGCACAAGGTGAGATTAGGGACAAAGCTTTTGATATGTTTTGATGTGAAAACTCTCAATTCGTGCTTTGAGCCAAATTGTGATGTACTAGTTCATCAACATAAATAAAAAAAAGTTGCCAATATTTATGTCTCAATTTTGTAATTTAGTCATTTTTATTTTCCCCACTCTACCAACCATAGTTAGCAAAATAAGGACTTAGTCTTTTTAGGCTTTTCAAATTTAAGAAAAATACCTGTAGGCGCACCTGTACTTGCCTTAGGCTGGTTCTTGCAGTACTGTTATCCTGCTCAGTTTTAGGTTAAGGGTCTTTTGCCCATCTATATCAAGGTGACCTAAGCAAAATGCTACTTTCCGCATAAGATTTTCTTTAAAGTAGTGATTATTCTTATACTTTGGTTAGACAAAAGGAAATAAAAATATTGATTGGGAATTAATTAATTTACATGTAGCCTACTGCAGTACAATGGCACCAAATAGAGGGAATAGAAGGCGGGTCAGGAGCGTAGTAGTGTTCTCGAATACAGCAGTGAGAGGAAGCCCTTCATCTCCAAAAAAGACAAGCCCAAACTGACAGACTCACTGTCCCAGTTTACCAATCGCAAACTGAAACAATGACTTTGTTCAGTGTAAACAGCTGGGTGTGTCGTGCCTTCTGTGAATACAGAATTTGTCTTTTCTGTCTTGAGGATTTCGCAAATATCTTGTGTTTAATATGTTTGAAAGATGTATTAATCAAACAAGAAGTAAATTTTAGATATCTCAAAATGACTTCCTGTGAAAATACTATATGTTTTAAATGGACTTCCTGTCCATTTCAGAATATCTCAAATCAAAAGTCAGTTTGGGATATCTTAAATTATATTTGAGATTCATATATCTATGGCAGCATACAAAGAGGGTGAGTGCCGGAAACAACACATGGTCATGAAGGTGGTCCGAACCCATCCCGCCCCACCAAAGACAGAACCCAGCCAACTAGGGGGGAACCACCAATGATGGTGCGACAACAGGAATGGTTCTTATCACCAAAACATTTCTAATAGCAACCGTCCCTTCACTGTCACAGTCCCCCTATTAACTATATGCCAGTTTGAAAGGATGCGTTTTTAACCTTGCTTTAAATATAGAGACTGTGTCCGATTCCCGCACAAATTTTGGGAGGCTACTCCATAGTTGTGGAGCTCTATATGCAAATGCTCTACCTCCAGATTTAGATTTGGATATTCTTGGTATATATAGATTCCCAGCCTCATGTGAGCAAAGTAGTCTAGATGGGACATATGGGACTATAATATATGTTATTGCTAGCCCATTTACAACCTTAAAAGTTAACAAAAGTAACTTAAAATCAGCCTGCTGCCTTATTGGCAGCCAATGTAATGAAGCCAACACTGGTGTGATGCGATCATATTTCTCTAGTCTAGTAAGGATCCTAGCAGCAGCATTCTGAACAACTTGTAATGTAGTTGTGGCTGTATTTGAGCCATCTGATAATATAGCATTACAATAACCAAGTATGGAAGTAACAAAAGCGTGGATTAATTTCTCTGCATCCCGATCACCAAAAAAATGTCTAATCTTAGCAATGTTTCTCAGGTGGTAGAATGCTATTCTAGCAATATCTTTAGTATGCTGGTATGCTTTAGTATGTTGGCAGAAAATTGTATTTTTTTTATATATAGGGGCTTTGTTGTTATCTGTATTGCCTTGTTTTGATGATTAGAATCGCTTTTTTCTCTTGCAAGAGTTGGAAACTATGCAAAAGAACTGTTGTGGTACTTGGGTGTACCGTTTCCTGTTTAGTTGCTTACTACTGGTAATTGGAAAAGTGTTTTATTAAAATAATTAAATGAATGCAGCCTTTTTTAAGAAGTTCAATGCACTGCTGTGTACGTCTCAGGAATACATTATTCCAGTTAATTAAACTAAGCGCGTTTTGTTTTTGCTGAGAGTTTGATCTACAGAGATGTTAATAGGTATAATGTCTTTCTGAAATAGTGTCATTGTAGCTTCTTGAAATATTTTCAGCTTTGTGATGGCAAGATATTTTCTGATGCACTGGATTTTTCTTTTAGAAATAATTTAGGCGCAATGAAGCCAAATGTTTTTGTGCTTCAGCACTAAGCCAGTCAAACAGTGATATGAAGTACAACACCCACATATATTTACTTAACATTGATAACAGCTCATGGCCACCTCAAAGCAAATTGCTTTAGCAACCATTTGCCACATTAAGACTGTTCTCTAATGTTATGAAATTACTGTCACACACACACGTGAAAGTAGTCTATAACGTCCTATTAATTAATATACCTATATTTTAGACAAAAACAAAATTTGCTAATAAAATGACATGCCTTGTTTAATATTTCCCCCATCACGTCCAAAGGTGGTATGTAAATAAAACAAATAAAAAATAAAGTGCAACTCAAGAGTGATATGGGGGCGCTACCCAATTCGGTTTAAAGGAATTCACACCTAAATTGAAATACTAAAATTACTTTATTATGAATCTTAAGCGTATTTTCTATCTTGTTGTGGTATTAGCTTTACCCTCCTTTCAAAATTGCTTGCACCTAAATTGCTATTCAACTCTTAGGAGGTTTCCCTCTGGGCCCTGGCTGTAAATTAAAAGTGAAGTCCATGGTTACTCATGTTTGTCTCATCAATACACAAACTTCATAGATCCATCTTAAGATGTTTAACTGCTTAAGAACACCAGTGATAGCTAGAATGTTTACTGAGAACTATAAAAACTCGTTCTGGTTCTGAATCACCTTTAAAAAGCAGAATTAGTGGTATCTGCATAAGGAATGTTCAGAGTTTGAGATGAGATACGTGAATCAGCTGACTGGCAGACTGTTTCCTGGAAAGGCAGATCTGTTTGAACCTGTCCCCACAAACTACTGCTCTTTAGAGGAAAGTTTAAAAGGCTGAACATACCTTTACTCTTTACCAATTATTTTACAAATGGCTGTTTCGAGGCTTCAGGTCATAACCAGTTGTTTGCATATTCTAATTCCCAGTATACTTATAAGACTGCATATACCTGAAAAATGTATCTGCATCTAGGGAGATAACATTATGTTATATACTAAGAAATTAAGTGTATATCTGTCTTAATTTTATTAGAAAAACCCTTAACTGGGTTTTTAATCATATTTGGCACTATGAAGCAAAATCCTCTAACAATTTCTTGGTATGGATTTTCCCAACAATTGATGTAAGGTAATTGACTCTCAGAAACCTAAATGTGCTGTTGTCTACCCTATAACCATTTCTGTACTAGGAGACCTAGTGAATTGTGTGGGAATGGATTGAATTAATATTTTCTATTATCCATCAAAATAGAAATGTCAGAAGTGAAATATTTGGTTTTGCTGGGAGCTGAAACGGGCCCGCTCCCTTACCATTCTACCATAGGCTGGCATTGAACTGCAGGAACAAACCCGGCAGGACACCAAAGACGGCGCTGAAGATGGCAGTGAAGCCCTGTTACTCCCACCATTAGTAAGGCATGCTTCTGATGAGATCCACAAATACAACATAGGCTTATGTTAATGTCTCCCATTTACATCCATGTTTGAACAACCAGGAAAACCTGTACAACCTGTATAAGTAAGGTGGGACTGTACCAGAGCATTGAATTTTGCTTTAATGTGTCTAAAACATGTTCAGTCTTATACCAAATTACAAATATGAGGTCCCTAATACTGGTAGTCAATTCGGTTATGTTAAAGTTATTTTTAAACCTGTTATTTCAGATTATTTTCTGAATTTGTTTTGAATTTGTTGAGATTTGTTTTTAAAAACTAGTTTGCAATTAATTAACCCCAGTGCGTTATATGCAGTGCATTAATCTGGCTACTGATTTGCCTTAGTAACTGAGTTAAAAGCTGCTTTGGTCAAGCAGAGAGGTTGGATCATGGTTTCTGTGGAGTCAAACTTTCATTCTTCATTGTTGAAACCTTGTCATGCTCAGGATTTTTCCACCGTTCATTTGCCTTAAACAGAGTATCCCCTGGTCATGTGACTATGTTCTGGTCGGCAAAAATCTCATGGACAAGGATTCCGAGACATTTAAGAAGCAAGAAGCTTTCATTGAAGCATTGAAGGAGAAGAATTTTGAGATTACGGTGAACCACTACTATTCCCTTTTTGCTTAAATGATTAGTATAAAATTCTTTACAACTATAAAGCTCGGATCTGAGATTAAGCTATTATCAATTTCTTACTTTGCGCTTTTTATATTCTCAGCTGAAACTTCTATCTAGGGAATTTGGCTTACAGTTTAGGACTTTACCCATTTATATAGCTTTACTGTTCACTGAAATATGAGATCCTTGCATTTAAGTCAGCACCTACCAGTAATAAATCCAATACTATACCACCAACATGTCCTGTGACTATCTGGGGAATTTTAAGAGATTGTGTGGGGGCAATTGTAAAACTTTAGTAGAATTTAATCTTAGTAAATAGTTTAGTTTTAGTAAATTTTAATCATATTGTAAACTATCATATTTAATAACTTTTTAAAAGATTATTTTATGTACACGAAACCGAGCAATACTGTGTGTTGATGTGTCAGAGAATTATAGATGAGGACAAGCTGTTCTGTGGGATTCGTGCCCCTGAGGACATTTTTGAGAGGTACAGGTACCTGCTGAAAGTGTCAGATTCATGTAACGGGAGCTGCATACAGCAGGACAAGGCGTCATCCACCAGGTGAGAAACAGTCTCTGTGCCCCTATTCTCCATACCACCCCTTAACTAGAGACTCACATTCACACTCACATACAAGCACACACACAATTACACTTATTTGTTACATTTATCATTCAACTAACTAGACCTCCTATTAAACAAACATTTAATATGTGCTCTTTGTTTCAGGATAAGAATTGTCCATTTTATCTTGGATCGCACATTCATTAACACTGGAGGTGAGTGTTATTCTGAAGACATAAATCCCTTCAGACTTTACATTTTTTAAAATATTTTGCAACTAAAGAGAAAGTATCATGGTCATATAACTAAACATACTAAACAGTGGATGTTTGGTCTGAAAGGGTTTTTAGGGTTAGTAATGACTTTTGGAGTGATGTTTCCCTGTCCATGTGTATTCAAACAGAGAACCTGCAAGAGCTCATGACAAAGAACGTTTTCGAGGTCAAATTCTGCCTGCATGAGGTGACTTAATAATGCTGTCCCCTGTATATTTCCAGCCTCCTCTGTTCTCCTTTCTTTCTGAGGGCTCTGCTGCCACTGTTTTGTGTGATTTGCTCAATACTGATGTAGGGATTGTTCCAGTCCTCAAGGGCTGTAGTGTGGGCTGGTTTTCATCCTGCCACACTTACTCATTATTTGGTTGAGATCATTATTTGATCATTATTTGTCAGGTGTCAGTCCCTACAGCAAAGACAAAGTCCACAGGAGTCAGGGCCCCGAAGGTCTGGAGTTTTCCACCTTTGGTTCAGAACAAGTATGAAATGTGCACAAGAAATGAACAGACACCTGGTTATCAGGTGGGACACTACAAATGGGTTTTTTATCAAGTAACTAAACCTTCTTCAACGAGTCATGAAATTCATGTGCATTGGGATAATGCCATAAATGATGCATTACATTGAGCATTACATTGAGAAATGCAATGATGTGTTCAACAACAAGAATAGCGTCCCAGATGACCTGACATTCTCAAAAGGTGTCTGCAGCATTGAAAGGATGTTTTAAGAATATTATGTGGTAAGTGGTAAAAAATGTGGAGGACTTGCAAAAAGTCAACTAAGAATATGTTATTGCGAAGTTTTGCAAGGATTTGATTACTTATGAGAAAACATTAAAATTGTGCTGTACTGATGATAGATAAATGTAAATATTAGTTACGATGCCATTTGAATGGTTTAGGCTCACCTAGCAGGTATGTTAGAGCGCAGCAAACCTCTCTTGTCAGATCCTGAAGCAAACTGTCTTTCCTGGATAGGAAGAGAACCAGGAGGAGCTGAAAAGGAAATGGGCACGGTGGACAGCTTGTTTCCACTGGCAGCCCATCTCTGACGTCAGGTATGGGTCCATCAAACACCTTTTCCCAGGAACATTGAACATTATTGCCCATTCACGTATTCTGTATGTGTATCCAACAGGAATTACTTTGGGGAAAAGGTGGCGCTGTACTACCTGTGGCTGGGCTGGTATACCTATCTGCTGGTTCCAGCAGCCTTCTTGGGGGTCATCGTCTTCCTCTACGGCTTGGCCTTCTTTGACACCAACCCTCTCATGTAATTTTTGAGTATAAATCTATCATAACATTTGATAAAGTAGCATGCAACAACAGCACAGGTTATTCAGGATGTCCCTTGTTCATGATTACAATTGCTCTTCACTTGTAAAAGTGACCACCACATTTCAACGTCATTTCATTTGATTACGTTGTATCCATTAGACCAGACTGCTTGTATGAAGGTTGTGTTTAGAAAACAGGCTGATGATATATTGGAATAGAAGAGTCTTTAATTTGAGTAAAGTCAAGGTTGGTGAGGATGAGGAGAGGGTGTTACCCTGCAGCTAGCAAACGTCCTCTTCATCTTTTTTTACAGAAAGGAGGTGTGTGAAGCGAACATCATCATGTGTCCTCTATGTGACAACAAGCGATGCAAAGTGTGGCAGCTCTCGGACACCTGCATTTATGCCAAGGTGGGTTCAAAGTGGTGGAAGGAGAGATTCAATTATGAAAACAAAGAGCCAGAGTGACCAATGGGGAGGGTGCAGAGTAAGGATAAAGAGGGAACGTTGAGATGGAGATAATCATGGGATTGAAGATGCTCTGGCTCCCCATGTGAGCTCCTGTGCCTCTTTATAGGTGAGCCACCTATTTGACAACGAGGGGACAGTGGCCTTCGCTATGTTCATGGCAGTCTGGGGTGAGTCCTTCTCTGTGGAGCATCTCTAATGCATGCATTTATCATTGTTTCTCCAGAGCAGTTATGCATAGGATATGTTTTTTCACAGCCACCCTGTTCCTGGAGTTCTGGAAGAGGCATAGAGCGCTATATGTCTCAGAGTGGAAGGTCTTCGAGTGGTGTGAGAACGAGGTAGCGTAGACTGAGAGACAGTGCTCCTCCACAGATGTTTGCTTGTTTTACTTGAACACTTACAGTCACTCTGCACTCAGTTGCATTTATCAAAGACCTGAACTAAATTTGATGATCATTTATGTATAACTGTATTTCTCACAACTGAATCTTATCACATAGCTTTCAGAACCCATCAGAAACTGGTGGTCTGGAAAGTTGTTTGTTCAGAACAGATGCATTTCCTGTGTGTCCATGTCAGGAGGAGCTCATACTGGAGATTGTGAATGACCCTCACTGTTCACCAAAGGTGTATCGCCACTCCTACCTGCGCAGCACTCTGGTTCTGATTCTGGTCACGCTGATGGTGAGTCTCAAAAAGGAACAACCTGATAGTAGTCCCTTATTCAGTCACACCCACTCTATTATTTCAAAACAGATCATCAGCTTGTCTTCATGTCTTCACTTCCTCTTTCCTTGAGGTGTGATTGAACAACAGTGTTGTTGTGTACAGCTGAACCAGATGAGCGCATCGCATGTCTTTTAATAAACAATGTGCCTGCACAGCCTTTCAGTGACTTGGTGGCTAATGCCTCTTCTTGTGTGCAGTTGGTGATAATCATCGGCCTGGCCCAAGCCCTGGTGGTGTTCCGGGTGGTAGCCACCGTGCTGCTGGCGAAGACGTCAGGGGAGTGGCAGTTCCTAAGTGATCACGCCAACACAATCGCTGTCATGATGGGCGCTGTGCTGCACTACCTCACCATGACAGTGATGACCCGGGTACCTTCCAAACAATTGCCTCTCTGATGCCCTGCACCACTTACCCAGCACCAGCACTGATAATGCCTCACTCTGCTCTTTTCCAGGTCAACAGGAAAGTGGCCATAAAGCTGTGTGAATTAGGTGCGTTGAAGGAAATTTCCCACGGCTCACAAGCAATGTCCTGTCATTTACATTTGATTAAGGGGTTTGCTATTGGATTATTAAAATGACTTCAGGTTTTGGTTTTGCATAATATTTCTGTCTTCTTGCTTCGTATTCCCCATTTATTTGTTAACTTGCTGTACTGTGTGAACTGTGGAGCCCTCTAAAGAGGGCCTACCTACTTTAATACACAGACTATTCAGTATTGGGATTAATGTTTTGAGTAGTGGTTAAATTTTTCTGGCTGAAATCTGTTACTTTTTTTTTCTGCAACAAAAATGTTTAGAGCATCTGTTATGCTTCTCTTAAGCAATGTGTGGTTAGGTTTTGTCAATGTCGTCCTGCAGAGAAGACACGCTCCTTTGCTGCAACAGAGAAAAGCTTCACTGTTAAGATGTTCACTTTCCAGTTCTTCACCCTCTTCTCATCCCTCATCTATGTGGCCTTCTTTTTGGGCAGGTGAGACGCTCCAACTCTCTACTCAAGCCCATTTTGCGCTCGATGTGAGCAGTCTGGGTTGGGGAGGGAATCAAGATAAGAACAAACTGTTTTCTGTCTGGTGTTCTCCCCAGGATCAACGGACGCCCAGGCAGCTATCTGCGTATAGCAGGGAAGTGGAGGCTGGAGGAGGTGAGCTAAATTTCCTCATGTCTTTGAGGCCCGTCTGTACATTCATTTTATTATCACTTCCAACCCCAGGGAAAATTAGAATTTATGAACAGTTATGTTCAGATATTGGTATATCGCCTATCATGCTTTCCAGTATGAGGTAATGTTATGCAACGTTCAATTGATAATAAAGCCAATCAAAGATCCAGATCCAGGTCACTTAAATATAAATATTTTATAATTGCTAGTGTCCTGATGAATCTTTAGCTTCCTTTGTTGAACAGCTGAAATGATCACATTCCTTATGCTTCATAATAATCTGTTGTAGAAAGTAACAGCTGAACTAGCAGAGTTGTGGGCTAGCAGGTAGGAAGTGTTTGTAATTGGCCTTGTTGAAATGTCCAAAAGATTTTCTGCCAGGTTTATCTTGAAAGCTGGGGTTGGATGATCCCACTGAACATTTAATTTGAAAGAAAAGCTTGATAACCTGTAAACAATTAATGTTCAACGACATCATCAGCTACTCTATCACTCTGTCCTCTCCTGCAGTGTCACCCCAGTGGCTGTCTCACTGATCTCTTCATTCAGATGGCCATCATCTTGGTGCTTAAGCAGACCCTTAACAACGTTGTCGAATTTGTTGTGCCGTAAGTCTAACTCTCCATTGACCTTTATTCTACATGCAGACAGTTACTCCAGGAATGTTATAGTAGTAATGCTGCCAGGAAGACCTGATTAGCTAGTGTCACTGTCATTTGTACTGTTTTCAAAGATCTTTTTTTTTCAAATCTGTTATGACCCAGCCCCCTTAACCCACTCTCTACGTAGAATAACCACCAGGATTAGTACTAACACAGAGTGTGTTTGTTAGGTTGCTGTGGAGGAAAATAAAACCATATCCTGGTAGAAAGTAAAGCAGCCAGCACTGTCGCTCAACCCACAATGTGGTCTTTCTTCTGTCTCCGCATCACAGCGCTTTATCATAGTTTGTTTTATTAATTAATTTGAGATATAAACAGAAAATGTGAAAACAAAAATGTGTTCAGTCTGGAAACAGAACCGGAACTGCCTCTAGTTACGTCAAACAGCTGCACCACATAATCATAACAAAGCGTAAAAAGAAATATATAGCCCACATCTAAAACATGTCAAATTTATTAACAACCTCATGCTGACATCCATTAGAGTGCTGTGGTCAAAACTGTGTTGAACATCATAACTTTTCTAAAAAACAACATACTATTAGGCCTAGTTTAACAATCCAATTGTGTCCATTAGTACACACATCCATTGTGCTGTCTGTTTTTTTAGAAAGAGCATGATTCCTCAGTGTGCCTGTTTGTGTTGACGAACAGAGATAACGCCGTGTTCTTCTGAAAGAAAAAGGCAAAATGCAAACAAAATACAGAATGTAGTCTTTATTGATCCCCCTCAAGGGTTCAGGCCAAAAAACCAAAAAAAATAAATAAAGAAATAAAAAATGTTTTCCCTAAAGTAACACAGGTTTGCCATTTACTTTGCATACTTCCCTTACAAAAATTTTAGGTTTCCGGCCGACAGTTGCGGTTAACCTTTGGAAATGTTGCCGCAAATTTGCAGCAAGGTCATATTTTCACATGCAAGTTAGGTTTGTGGCAAACTTCTGGTGGATTTGTGGCAAACTTCTGGTGGACTTCTGGCTAACTTTGTGGAAAACCTATGGCAAACAATTGATTCTTAATTCTATTTTGCTGCTGCAGGTT
>JAOYSI010072913.1:10017-20739 GCA_025775065.1 Hiodon alosoides | reverse complement strand
CTCAGAGGGAGTCAGGCCACAGTCAGGAGAATGGTGCCAGTAAGCGGGATTGGCGAGTCTCAGAGGGAGTCAGGCCATAGTCAGGGGAATGGGAGAAGGTTGGAAAGAAACCAAGATGAAGTCATCCTGTTGGAATCGGATGAGTAAAGCTCATTTGAGGGTTAGAGCATTTAAGAGCTTCTGTCGGAGTTGCTCTGTTGGCATCAGCAGTGGTCATGGCGTTGACCAGGGTCGGGTGGTCTTCCAAACCACCTCCACTCTGTTGTGGTTGTAATTGTTGCCGGCCGCTCTGATGTTTTCAGCCCCCAGAGAGCGGTGAAAACGTACGGTGTCTTGGGCCTGTGAGCGTACTCTCTTCCATGGGTCAGTGGCGTGTTGGTTTGTTTTTTTCTGTGCTGATGAGAGAATGTGTCATTGTGCCAAACGTTTGAAGTGGAGGGGAGGGGGGACTTTCGCTTTAGGCAGGCTGTCACAGTGCCCGGAGGTGTCTAGAGAGCATTCGCAGCGCTGGAACTCATCCACACGGCCATCGCCCTCAAACTCACACCTGCAACTGCGCAATCCTGCCTTCTCACGGAATAATGATAATCTATCCTGTGTGTTTGAAGGATGTGGGCCTGGCTTAGTTTTCGTTACCCCAGCCTGGCTTATACTCTGAAGTGCGTTTAATTATTTACCTGCAGATGACTTTATTCAGTGATGCAAACATCCTGTATAATTCTAAATAATGGAACACCATTCTGTTTTCCGCTTAATTTCCCCGACACATGGTTTTGTGGCCCAGTTATCTCATCGCTGTTTTAGGAGTCAGTGATCAGGAATGGGGCTGCGCTTACCCAGGATGCACTGCAGAAAATGAAGCATCCTCCTGCAGGCCTTGCATCTCGGCGAGCTGGGGGGGCAGGTGAGGGTACTGAATGAGCCACAACCTAATGAAGTCTGTAATAGAGTTTAAAACGGTTCGCCTTGTGTATGAATCACTGGGGAAACAGTCTCTCTGTCCTACAGATAATTAGTCCTGTTGTTTAGTGGGCACGCTCGCGCCACAACTCTGGACAAGGGACAGGGAGAGTGCAGCGATCATTCACTGTATAAATATAGAGTTTCCTCTGGGGGGTTGTAGCCAGTGAACACGCCACACGTTCTGGGATATTAATGAGCCATGGCTGTTTTGGGGCTATTTATTTGCTGCTAACTGAAATAAGTCCGTTGCAAAGACGCTTCAGGTTTATTTCTGAATGTTATTGACCTGACATTAACTAAAGTGACAATAAACTAATGTGATGATGATGGTATTAAAATGTGAAATTGACCTTGTTTGTTTTAATATTTACCGTTGGCTAAAATGAGTTCATTTCTGTAGATTGTTTTGTTTAGCAAAGAGCAAGAACACTACTGAGCAGTAAAAAAATTACAGGGCAGTCACTAATGCAGTTTTGTCTTGTTTTTTCGGAAGAGTCCGTAACGCCGCGCAGAGTCCGTAACGCCGCGCAGAGTCCGTAACGCCGCGCAGAGTCTACGGACACACGCTGTGGAGCTGCTTCTGACCGGTTTTACTGGCAGACTGAGGGACTTCCCCACCCCCTTGTTTAGGGGTGAGTTTCAGTTCAACCAGTTCCACTTCTGTCACACATCTCTCACCTGGGGTGTGACTTCACCCTAAGAGAAATTTAATAATTCAAGAAGTAATTAGCTTGCTTACTTTACAACTAATTCTCACCCTTTCTCTGTCTAGTGGGAATCTCATTAACATATAAAGCACATTTAGGGGGAAAATTCCTTCTTTTGAAATATACAGTAATATAATAATTAATGTGGCCGTGGTGACCCTTGTGTGGACTGGAGTGATGAAGGCCTGGCCAGTGTAGGGGGTGTCGTCCGCAGGCTGGACTCGCCGTGGTGACCCTTGCCTGGACTTCCAGCTGTGCCGGGGAGCTCCAAGCACGGTTGAAACAGTTTAGTGGCTAATGGCTTTACTCCCGTGTGCGAGAGCCTGCAGGCCCCCCTGCACCAGCTTCACGCTGCCAGGGACTCTGGTCCACCGTGGCTGTACTTATCTGAGCAGAATCCCTGCTGAAGAAAGGGCCACTGTGTAGCGCGTAAGGTGTTATTCAGTTATTGTAAGGGGTTTCACCCTTATTTATTTTCATGTCACTGTTAGCTTTCCAAAGAGGTGAATGAATGTGCAATTATTTATTTTGATCTACATGATCATTTATGATTGGCTCCAGAATGATATTTCTACCCCTCATCACCAACCGGTGAGACTTTTGTAGTGAATGTCTCCGCCCTCTGTACCCAGTGAGTAAAGGACCTGCGAGGTGGGCAGAGCGCGCCCTGGTGGTTTTAGTTAGCGTGGATAGTTAAAGCGTGGGTCTGAGGTGATGGACTGGTGCAGTGAGAAACAACATGGCTATCTGCTCCTGATCAGGTTGAGATTCATGCCTCCCACGGATCACACTAATGTACGGAGGTGAGCACTGCATGCATGTCACATGTTCAAGGAAGAAACCAGTGATTGGACGAGTGATGGAGGGTTTGGGAGGAGAAAAAGACATGTGGCGTGTGCTCTGAAGTGACTTCTCCTCCTCGCCCGGCCCCGTCTCACTCCGGGAAGACAAATGGCAGCCGTAAGGAGGTAGCAGAGATACACTAAACCAAATCAATATCTGACTGGACGTCACCGGGCAATCTGCCGCCCATTTCCAATGACCGTCATTTGTGCAAGGAAAGACAGATGCCTCATTGTTCAGCCAACGGTTCCCGTGACCTTGTGACCCCGGGCTTCACCAAACGTTCACCAAACGCCCATCAATGAGCAGATGGGGACTCCAGGCGTCACACTGGGATGCGTCCTCACCGCACGGTGTAAGAGACGGTTATTTAGCTAAAGACAGGCCATGTCTATAAACCAAACGCAGATAAATGTGACAGGTTTCTACTCATTCAGTGTTGTTGTTGTGTGAAAAAGCCCAGCCTTTTGTTCTGCAGTGCTCTTTTGGAACACACGCAATCACGTCATTTCTGCGTGGCAGGTCACCAGTGCACAGCACCGCGTTGGTGTTTGAAGCCTGCATGCAGGACCGGAGAGGGAGGTATCCTGAGCCTCATTTAGAGGATGTTGATGAATTGGTCTAATCAGTGGGAGGACGTTCCGGGACAGTCCTGGTCTGGTAGCAACCTGCGAGGGTTAGCTAAATGGGGTCGACTCCGTCTTGCCAGGTAGTGAATCGCAACTAAAAGCCTGATTTAAGTGGAGTCGTGGACATGATCGCTTTCATTTCATGTGGAGAGTTGCATGGGGGGGGGTTGTCATGGGGAAGAGTTGTCATGGGGAAGAGTTGTCATGGGGGAGGGTTGTCATGGGGAAGAGTTGTCATGGGGGAGGGTTGTCACGGGGAAGAGTTGTCATGGGGAGGGTTGTCATGGGGAAGAGTTATTTTGGGGAGGGTTGTCATGGGGGAGGGTTATCATAGGGAGGGTTGTCACGGGGAAGAGTTGTCATGGGGAAGAGTTGTCATGGGGAAGAGTTGTTATGGGGAGGGTTGTCATGGGGAAGGGTTGTCATGGGGAAGAGTTGTTATGGGGAGGGTTGCCTGCATTAGCTGAATTATCCAATTAACTTTCACTAATTAACTTTCAATAATCAATATTTCATCAGCCTCAGAGGTCCTCACACCAAGAAAGCCCACCTGAACAAGCAGGCCTAGAAAAATGTATTATGCTACTCTTCCGGATACAGTGACGTGCGCTTTAGCTAACTGCAGTGTAAACTAATGTGCTTCCTAAGAACATACTATTTCCCCCTTGGCTTAGAGTTTATAATACCTCTAGTTTAAAAATATATTTTCATCCACTCTCAAACCTTCCAAAAGCTTCTAGTTCAAGCTTTTTCCTCCGAGGAAAGCTATTTTTTCGTATTCGTGCCTAGCCAAATGCTGTATTTCAGTTGCATGAACTGGATCTTTTAACCTGAAACGTAAGTGGCTTTTACGGACCAGATCAATCTACACCAAATTGTTCTCTGTTCTGTTAAAACAGACATATTCACGCATGTTGTTCATAGTGTGAAAGGCTTCAGTTGTTCCATTTCTCTGAAAGCAGCGTAATGTTTTATTCTTTTCTGTTGTACTTCATGCACCAACCCTGCTGTGACTGTTGACAGCGCTTGTCTGTGTGGTCACCAGCAGGTCAGAACCTTGGGAATGCTGTGTGTGTGGTCACCAGCAGGTCAGAACCTCGGGAATGCTGTGACTGTTGACAGCGCTTGTCTGTGTGGTCACCAGCAGGTCAGAACCTCGGGAATGCTGTGACTGTTGACAGCGCTTGTCTGTGTGGTCGCCAGCAGGTCAGAACCTCGGGAAGGCTGGGCCTCTGTGATTCTCCATGATTCTGATTAGGACGCCGTGAAGGCAGACATTGCTGCCGCTGGCTGTGGTGTCTTCTCCACCCCCACCTAAACATTTGGAGTCGCAGATCCGCTTAGTCCAGCTTTGCACAGCTTTGCATTCCCTCCTGCATGTGTGATAAAATAAAAAGACAAACGCATGACCTCTCATTCCATCTGTAGGCTTTGTGTTTTTTGGGTCTTTTTCATGGCTGGGCCAGTCCAGGTGAAGAGCCGGCCGTCATGTCATAACCTGCAAACCCCCGACTCCCAGTGGTCAGGCCCGAGGTTAGGAGTATGACCTGGAGCATTAATATTTCATCTCCCCAAGTTGGGCGCTCGTGTCTGAGCAGTGTACTTGAAAACAGCACTGACTGGCTGGCCCCTCCAGGATCCAGCCACTGTTTGGATCCCTGCTGAGATGAACAGAGTTCTGGCTTCACCTATGGAACGCTTGAATGGTTGTCTATGCTTCTAGGCCCCTTTGTTTCGTTTTTGTTTTGTTTGCTCAGGTACACGAAAAGAGAATTTAATTTCAGCTCAGATGAGGATTTGTGGGCCTAGGGTTTGTTTGAAGGTGAGAGGAAGAACAACATTGATGATTTGATCTTTTTGTGTGTTATTTTTGTAATTAAAATGATGTGAAATTCAGGTTAAGGGAGTCTGTGCTGTGTGCATATGTGGTGTAAATAGAGTTATTTTACTCCCAGCTGATCACAGCTACTTAATAACCATGCCTTGTGTCACTCTGGAGAGAAACTATGGAGATGAGAACAACACGCACACACACACTCACAAATACGCACACACACACACTCACTCACGCACACACACTCTCACATACACACACACTCTCACTCACTCACACACACACACACACTCTTGATGAAAATTGATGACTTTGGTGTCCTGAGCTCGACTGTATGCCGTATGTTCCTGTGTCCCGTGTGTGACTGTGTCCCATGTGCGCTTGTGTCCCGTGTGTGCCTGTGTCCCGTGTGACTGTGATCCGTGTGTGCTTGTGTCCCGTGTGTGCTTGTGTCCCGTGTGACCGTGTCCCGTGTGTGCCTGTGTCCCGTGTGTGCCTGTGTCCCGTGTGTGCTTGTGTCCCGTGTGTGACTGTGTCCCGTGTGTGACTGTGTCCCGTGTGACTGTGCCCGTGTGTGCTTGTGTCCCGTGTGTGCCTGTGTCCCGTGTGACTGTGATCCGTGTGTGCTTGTGTCCCGTGTGACTGTGTCCCTTGTGACTGTGTCCCGTGTGTGCTTGTGTCCCGTGTGTGCCTGTGTCCCGTGTGTGCTTGTGTCCCGTGTGTGACTGTGTCCCGTGTGTGCCTGTGTCCCGTGTGACTGTGTCCCGTGTGTGCTTGTGTCCCGTGTGTGACTGTGTCCCGTGTGTGCTTGTGTCCCGTGTGGGCCTGTTGTCCGTGTGTGCTTGTGTCCCGTGTGTGCTTGTGTCCCGTGTGTGACTGTGTCCCGTGTGTGCTTGTGTCCTGTGTGTGCTTGTGTCGCGTGTGTGCTTGGGTCCCGTGTGTGACTGTGTCCCGTGTGTGCTTGTGTCCCGTGTGTGACTGTGTCCCGTGTGTGCTTGTGTCCCGTGTGTGACTGTGTCCCGTGCATGTCCTGTATAAAACAGTTTGTCTCCTTAAGCGCAATAGCATTGATAGCGTCAGTCTGTCAGTTTTTCCATATGGACGTCCTTCCCAGTCAGAAGATCTAAAGAAACAGCAGTTCTTGAGTAATAGATTTTTCCTGGTATGAACCTAATGATAAGATCGACACACCCGTAAAAACGGGCATGTCTTTATGAAGGAAATCTAGACAAAGGGTAGCAGCGTAATCGATGTGGCTGCATTTACATTTACGCAGGTCCCACAGACCGCTAATCTTAATCTGAAGGGCCCTTCCTGGGAGCATAATAAACGCACATCATTAGGAGCGGCCGTGTGAGAGCCTGGACATGTGACAGGACGGAAGGCGCCTTCTTTTTGTCCTCCCGTCCCTTTTGTAACGGGCGTGGAGAGTCATCCTGCCGTCCGCCTGGCACTTAGTGTGAGAGAGGGCTTCTCCTTTATTCCAGCCTTCATCAACCCTATCCCCACAGGGAGAGGGTGAAGAAAAAAGACTCATTAAAATGATCCACGAGGCAGCTCAGCCTCACCAGTGGCGACGCGGAATCACTTTAACACGTAATTAGACAGGGCGCGCTCATTTGTATGCGCAGATAAGCTACAGATGAGGATGGAGTCTGTACACAGAGCACCCACCTGCCGCCGCTCTTTAGTTTTACTCCCCTGGGACTCCAAGGAGCGCCACTGTCCAGTCAACATCAAGGCTGTTTATGACATAGACGTGCCTAGCTTCCCCCTGTAAGCCCTTCTTTAAGTATGGATGTTCCGAGGACATGGTTTGGCCTTTGAGATTTTCACATACATACATTCTGAGCTCAGCTTTATGTGTTATATACTCTGACACACTTTCTGTAGTTTCGTTCCCGTCGTTCATCTTCTAAAGTTCAGACTGAGTTTTTTTGTCGGCGTGTGGGATGTTTTTGCAAGCTTGTTTCTGTTAAGGGAAAGTGACACATTCACAGAACAGAAAGTTTGGACGAAGATTCTTTTCATTCTTTTGTGAGATTCTCTGTGAGGTTTGTAATACTTTGGTAGGTCTCAGAGGAAGGTTGCTGTAGTATGGTAATACGTCCTGTGTGGCTGTAAATGAATGATTTTACATGTAAATGATGTGACTGTAAATGATATGTACATATTGTTTTAGGAGAACGACTTCTTCAGAAGCTCAAGGGAGTTTCGGGCTGCAATAAGATAGAAGGTGGAAAGAGGTTCCTCAGGCTGGTGTGGGGGGCAGCTTCTGCTCCTGCTCCTGCTCCTGCTCCTGCTCCTGCTTCTGCTCCTGCTCCTGTACCCTGCTCCTGCTCCTGTACCCTGCTCCTGTACCCTGCTCCTGCTCCTGCTCCTGCTCCTGCACCCTGCTCCTGTACCCTGCTCCTGCTCCTGCTCCTGCTCCTGCACCTGCACCCTGCTCCTGTACCCTGCTCCTGCTCCTGTACCCTGCTCCTGCTCCTGTTCCTGCTCCTGCACCCTACTCCTGCACCCTGCTCCTGCTCCTGCACCTGCACCCTGCTCCTGTACTCTGCTCCTGCTCCTGCTCCTGTTCCTGCTCCTGCTCCTGCTCCCGTTCCTGCTCCTGCTCCTGCTCCTGCTCCTGCACCCTACTCCTGCACCCTGCTCCTGCTCCTCATAGAGAGACCTGCTCCTGCACCCTGCAAAGCCCTGTTTGTTACTTTTAGAAGTTTCTTCCATGCCAGCATTTGCCCCAGCGTGTTGCTCTGTTTCAGACAGTGTAGAATAACTAAACTTCTATTTTCTGGGTCTGTCTACAGAATCACTGTTTTATAGCTTCCGGCACTTACCTCACCCTTGTTGTCTCAAGTTTAAAATACCTTATGAAGTCAGATAGATGGGTCTACTGCGATTTGATGGTGCATCCCTGTTGCCTGGTTTTTATCTCAGTGCCGTTTCCTTAAGGCATGCATCTGGTCTCCGCTCAGTCTGTGAAGCTGAGTTCTCTCTTTTAAACCCGTGGTTAAAGTATTTACTGGCCACTTCAGCAGTATCTCACTTAGGATTTGAACTCAAAAGCTTCTGGTCAGGAGTCGACTGGCCTGCGTGTTGCTGCGCTGGCCTGAACCAACAGGGGCGTCATCACTACACGCTGCCCCGCTGTGGCGCGTCTCCTGCCACACCTGACCTGCCATATGTCTGCTGCCCGTCAGAGAGAGCTCTGATTCCTCAGTATTACTCTCTCATCCTCTCAGGCCAGGGAATACAAAGGCTTTTAACAGGCCTTCTCGTAACACCATTCATTCTCAGGTCTTTCTTTCTACTGCGTAGTCATTGCAGCCGTTGTGCTTTTCACAGGGCCTCACGTGGTTTCCTGTGGCTGTCTGCGTTGTGCACGCAGGAAGCAGAGGTGTTGGAAGTCGAAGCCCTCTGGGTCTGACATTTTGATAATTTAAAGTAGCTTCCATCCAAGCTAGTTTACAGATTTCTCTCAGCCTCCGCCGGGAGGAGAGAAAAGAGCTGGACTAAATCGAGGTCTGAGGGAAGAAAATCAATCTTCTTATTCCCAGGTTTCATCCTGATTGAGTTGCACCACAACACTGGAGAATGTTGATCCACGATCATGTGGTTTTGTCTGTCGTCCGGCTCGGAGAGCTTGTCTATTTCTGTAGGGCGTTAGCAGTACCTTCACTATGTCCTGAGGCCGGGCGTTAGCAGCGCCTTCACTCTGTCCTCAGGCCGGGCGTTAGCAGCGCCTTCACTCTGTCCTCAGGCCGGGCGTTAGCAGCGCCTTCACTCTGTCCTCAGGCCGGGCGTTAGCAGTACCTTCACTCTGTCCTCAGGCCGGGCGTTAGCAGTACCTTCACTATGTCCTCAGGCCGGGCGTTAGCAGCGCCTTCACTCTGTCCTCAGGCCGGGCGTTAGCAGTACCTTCACTATGTCCTGAGGCCGGGCGTTAGCAGTACCTTCACCATGTCCTGAGGCCGGGCGTTAGCAGTGCCTTCACCATGTCCTGAGGCCGGGCGTTAGGGCGTTAGCAGTACCTTCACCATGTCCTGAGGCCGGGCGTTAGGGCGTTAGCAGTACCTTCACCATGTCCTCAGGCCGGGCGTTAGCAGTACCTTCACTATCTCCTGAGGCCGGGCGTTAGCAGTACCTTCACCATGTCCTGAGGCCGGGCGTTAGCAGTGCCTTCACCATGTCCTGAGGCCGGGCGTTAGGGCGTTAGCAGTACCTTCACCATGTCCTGAGGCCGGGCGTTAGGGCGTTAGCAGTACCTTCACCATGTCCTCAGGCCGGGCGTTAGCAGCGCCTTCACTCTGTCCTGAGGCCGGGTATCTCTAGTGATTAAAGGTGAAACTTTCTAAAGGGTGTTTCCTCTCCATTAGCCAGTTGTCGAAGATTTCTGATCTGGATTTATCCCTCGGCCTTCAAAAAACTGGGCAGGAAAGACGCAAAACGAGAATCAGGGGTGTTGAGTTCAAGTGCTCTGGGCAATAAGTAAGATTGCTGTGCGGTAATCAATAACATGTACTGAACCAGGCTTAATCTGCAGCCAGCCACATTCTGCTAATAAGGAGGCTCCCTCTGTCACATAAACTCGAATGACTACATCACCAGGCTCAGCAGTGGATCGTTCTGGGGTTAAAACGAGGGCAGGATGGCATTGTTCGGAAGGCAGTGACTCAGTGACTCAGTGAGTCCGTGAGTCAGGGTCACTGTGGGTAGAAAGATTACTGCTGTCACTCACTGTGACACAGAGGTATGTGACGCTGACTCCTGAGACTCCCGACATATTACCTTTCTAAAAGCCTGAGAGTTATCTTTGACGGTTTTGGGAGAAAAAGATTTTTGCTTTGGAGTCAAGTCTGACCGAACGGAGCTCAGAACCGAACGGAGCTCAGAACCGAACGGAGCTCAGAACCGAACGCTCACATCAAGGTGAACACAACAAGTCACATGTGGATAGCAGCTTTGGATCCTGGGCGAGCACTGTGCCTCTCTGATCATTCACTTCACAAACGGGTAAATCACCTTGTGGTAAAACCTGTGGTTTATTCCTTTGGAACAGGGTGGAGGTCCATTTGTAACCAGTGTTTTCACCTAGAGAGACAGGCTTATTAGGAAGCAGTCAGGAGGCAGATGACATGAGGTGGTCTCTGTGCAGTGTGCAGATGGAGTCCGTTTGGTCATCACTCTAAGACCTGCTTACTTATGAACACAACAGGCGTATTGGACAAATGCTTGAAAAGTAATTTACAAGGGAATTTCAGTTCCAATTTAGTGGTTGACACAAAGCTATTAGTTCTGTGTAAAAGGAAAGTAAAAGATTCATGGCCCCTTTTTCCGGAAAAGGAAGGGGAGAGTTTAATTTAGTGCGACGTGTGTGGGGTTCCTGTTACAGTTCCAGCTGTCGAATCAAGTTTAATACTCACTGTGAAAATGCTATAACCAGTATTTTATTTTGTGTTTTCACAAAAGCAATCAAGTTGTAAGTTTTACAGAAGACAAGCCTAAATTCTGAGAAACTCACATGAATGGGCAAGGACACTTCACATCAATCGATACACTGTGGTTTCTCTCTACGGTCAGTAATAATCTGTGCCTTTTTTCTGTGGTCAGTGATACACTGTGGTTTCTCTCTATGGTCAGTAAAAATCTGTGCTTTTTTTCTGCGGTCAGTGATACACTGTGGTTTCTCTCCACGGTCAGTAATAATCTGTGCTTTTTTTCTGTGGTCAGTGATACACTGTGGTTT
>JAOYSI010072912.1:0-20739 GCA_025775065.1 Hiodon alosoides | reverse complement strand
TGCTCACCAAACTACTGCAACATAACAAGAGTATGATGGTGACAGTTATATTTATATATTTTCTAGTGGAGCTTGCTTTTTTCTCATTTCCATTTAATAATAAGTGGATGAACATCCATTCAGCTTATCATTACAAAAAAACTAAAAACGTGTGTGTTGTAAACGAGTTATGAGTTCACACAAGTTTTACATAAATGAATTACAGAGTTATTACAGAGGGCTCACTGCATATGCACAATTTAAATCTGTGCTCAAATCTACATTAACCTCAAATATAATTTAGCTGGCTTTGTAAAATTTATTTTGCTTTCTATGCTTCTGTGTTTCACAAGAATCAAACTCCCATACACATGTTCGTTACAATCCCCATCAACTTCAACTGTTCATCAGAGCTGTTGTTTGAAAAATGTACTGACTAACTATTGCCAGGAAAGTAAACCTGTGTTCTTACTGTATTTTGACCTAACCCTAACCCTAGCTACTTTCCACTGTGATGGAGCGTGCTTGGAAAAAAGAACATCAGGTGGGTTTCTTTTTAGCCATCAGGGGCGACACACAAGCAAGGAAGGAATGGGGAGGACAGTTTGCGTCTTAGTGAGAGCCATTCACTTAATCAATCTGAGATAGAATGACCTTTCCCCTGAGAGACTGCTGCCGAATGCTCTGCCGCACGTCTCACTTTGTTATCCCTTAATTAATGTAAAATGGAACTGGGCAGCCTTCTGGCTAGAGCCGGGGGCAGGGACAATAGGTGCAGGTGCTTCTTTCATCATCGGGGCTCATGGAAAACCACTGAAGAGTATTTTAGAGCGAAACTGCAAGCTTGCCACAGTCTCTGCCGAAGGTGGCCCTGGAGGCATGCAGAGTAAGGGGGCTTGTAACGGTTTCCCCTCCACTTCAAACGGCAAGCTGAAGGGGTGGAAACTTCCTCACTTCACTCTTCGATGCCCAGAACGCACAAGCATCGAGCAAGTGCGGCGGTAAGGAGAGAACGTCACGCCACCGTTCCGCACTCCACATTCTGAGACAGTAAACAGGCCATTTCACTCAGACTTCAGTGTACACAATGAACAGAGTATGTTTGGAAGTATACTTCGGTCATTCGAAAGGGATTCCGAAAAATAAAAAAACAGCATTGAAGTTCACCATTACCAGAAAATTCCTTGCTACGAATATTAGCAGAATTAGTCACCTTTTCGATTACAAGTAATAATGAGTCCGCAGTCCTGGTACTGTTAGCGACATCAAATTAAGTTGTTGGAGGAAGTTCACAGTATGGGTCTTCGACACAAAGTTCTTTGAGAGGGGAGTTGCTTGCGACCGAAAGGAAATCGGAAGACTAGTGGCCACGGTGTTGAATATGAGAGTGAGTGCTCCTGCCAGACTGATATCAGTGGACATGCACACACAGAGCCCAAGTCAAGGCATTTCATCGGTCATAATATTCATGAGATTTTCATGAAAAGGCTGTATGATAAATATGGAATATCAAATTTGATCATGCTGATTTGCAAATGAGATTTTCCTTGTTTTGAGTAATGAAATAATGGCACTCTAATTACATGAAAAAATTAATTTGCTCACAGAAGGCCAAGCCTGTAGAGATTGAATTAGAAAACGTAACTTACAGTGACACCCTCTACCTTATTAACAGTCAAATAAACGTGTGTATTTTACAAAGGCTCTGTGAGGCTAGCACTCAATACACTGTGGATTACCTGTGCTGTTTGAACTACAAGATGTTGGAGAACCACTTTTCCACAGGATTGTTTGGCCAGACCCTCAAGGTTGCTTTTACATACTTTTTGCCATTTTCTTCATCCGAAATAAGAAAAATAAAATATGTAAACAAATCACTCCATAGCTGTATTACACAGTAATTATTACACAGTAAGTATTATCTGTAATACTAATCACACCATCATGCATGCCTGTCACCTTGGAATGAACCTTTTAACTTAAAAAAAGAGTATTTCAATGTCTTATTTGTTTAAATGCTTAATTAATTTCTTTATGAATTCCAGAAGTTGAGAAAATGCAAACCCACATTTTTCATGGCAGCCATTTTTAAATTGGAGAGTTTGAGACATGCATAAATTACCCTTAAAAATAGGGCATTGTCCTCATCAAAAGTCCGACAGTTTTAAATTAGCCCCGAATGTTGACTAACAATAATTTAAGTTTAAGGGAAAATAGCACTTGACAAATTGACATAGTTAATTATTCTAATTACAATCAATCAATTTATTTACAGATTAAAGTCCCGGTCCTGTTTTATTGCACATTCTTCATCCTAGCGAATATTAAAGTGCAAGGCGCAGTATAAAAAGATATGAAGGCTTAAAACAGAGCCGGAATCGAATGTTTTGAATTTGAATGCCAAGTATTGTACTTTATTGCGGTGTGACTGAGGTACTAAGTACCACACAGGCTTTCACTCACTGGCTTACTGGGTTTATTCCATAGCATACTCCATGGATACCCACCATTTGTCCTCCCATTGTCTTTCTCCAGCCCGCTTTAGCCATGCACCCACCTAAACTCTGCAATGCATGTCTAAAAGAAAAAAAGGAGATGATTTAGGTCAACTACCATTAAAAAGCATAGAAACTTACAATAAACATGACATCAGACCTATACTCTTACAGTAATAGCACATGCATGCAAATGGTTTGTTTAATTTCTTTTTTTTCTGTTATCTGGTTTTGGTCTGTCATAAAAGGAAGTATTTCAACCACTGTCTAATGCGAGTGATGTATTTGACCTCATTTCTCATACACAATCAGAGATCATGAGCAGGCAGAGATCAAATCTTTGGTATATTCAAACGCAAACTCTCCGGGATTTGAAGTGACTTTTAATCTACTGGCCATCTCAACGTGTGTATAACAAACTTATTTAATGGCTTTAAGTTAATGTACAGTTGGGCAATGGTTTGGGGATTGTACCAGTTGGCCACCAAAAAATGCACAACAATGTTCCTAACGAGGGCCCCTTTTGTGATCACAAAAGTACGCCGTAGCTAACACTACAAACAAAAAAACATAGAATTGTAATCAAAGTGGTTCTGATCTTCAATAGTTGCTAGTTTTCCCCCACCTTCGATTAAGTCAAAAACGACCTGCTTTATCAAGGCCACAAGAGGGCATAAGAGAGAAATATACCGCTCTTGAACTTATATTAACCACAGTACCTGAATTTTAGCTGCTGTGCGCGCTTTTAATGATGTAAATGAAGTAAATTGTAAGTCACTGTCAGTAGTTTTCAAATGTGCTATGTCAGTAGACAATGTTACACAGTGTAAATGACAATGCATGCTGAAGTGTGGCTAATATTTGCGATCCCGGTGATGCTTGGGATTAGAACAAGAACTCCCACGGCACATCAACAGGAATCAATCAAGTGTTTATTTTTTTATGTAAGCAAATTGATGTCTAACCTTTACTAAAAAGACCGTTGCGACCTCTTTTATAAAGAGCACGATCAGCTGAAAATTGTGCTGGTGACGGTGTTAATTTTTAATTGTGAACTGTATTATTATGTAGGCTACCGTTATTGTCAATGTCATGGCCTCTTGTTTTGACTTAAATAATCATATGACAAGTTTTGACTCACTATTGTTGAAAGTGGAACATTTAGTTTAATTCTAAAGTTATCTTTGCATTTCGTTTAGTATATAAAACATTTATATACTAAACCCTTGAAAGAATTAAAAAAAAAAGAGTTGGGTTTCCCTATATTCAAATTCTCTAATTCACTTTAGGCGCAAATACTGTGTCTGTTTGTGAACTAACCACAAATGGGGGTGTTACGCATAATACGATTATATTATGAACAGTATTTTAAATATGATATTATTTGATTCACGAGGCCATTCATAGATTATTGGCTTTTATTCTTTATGAAGTATTAAGGTTGTGTATATTTTTATAAATCAAATCGCATGATTATTAGCTGGAAACAGAACCTACCTCAGATTGTCTGAAATGATAAACAGGGCCCTGTGTCACCAGTTGTGAGGCAAACTGTATTGCAGTCCTAATTATAATAACTCACAATTATAAATTATGAAAAATCGACACGTCCTTGCATGGCACATTGTGTGTTGTTAAATGCAATCCTTATTTGTGAAATAAAATTGTGTGCCTAAACTAGTTTGTATGACCTTTCAAATTTTACCATTGTGAAGTAGTGGGGGGCACTCTGGTGTATTTCAGTTCCACAAACAGACTCCACTCTACATGGACTACGGATGTCAATTACAAGATATTTTGTATATATAAATAAATGTAAAAAATAAAAAATATATTAAATTAAAAATTAATGTACTTGGCCTTGACAGAACGACAGTGCCGATAAATTCGTATAGTCGATTATCGAGTACACAACGTCCTCTGGTGCTGAGGAATCGGTTTCTCCGTATCAGAATTTCCAAGACAAATGGGCAAACTGATTATTTAAAGGGCATTGTTTTTTTTTTATTTATTTTCTTTTTGTTTTTTTTTCAGCAACACCGCACTGCCAAATATATAGCCACCTGCCACCACCTGAGAGGCAAACAGTGGTGAGGGGCACTAATGAAAACATTAGAATATGTTACCATATTGTATATGTTAGTACTCTATTATAAATTAATTACTTGTGTTGTTTGCTGGAAAAAAAAAAAAAAAATAGAATCACTACCTATAAAATAATCACTTTGTGTATGAAATATGTATCCTCTGTCTTGTCATCTATGGTATATGTCTGTGTTGTATTTTAGCTCTAGCAACACTTCTGCTGTGTGTCATGCCGTTAAAGCACATTTCTATTGAACTGAATTGAGGCCATTACATGTGTCAAGACAAAAATAGGACAGACCTTCCACAATTATGTTGTAGTAGGCACCCCCTCTACAACTTTTTACCTGGTGGCCCCAGGGTAAAATACTTGTTTGTCCACACAGTGGGGGCCATGAACTGCACTGTGAATTTGGTGAGTTTATCATCTTCCCTTACGAAGTTATACAGGGGATACAGGGAAGATGCAGTTTAGGCAAAAAACAGACTCCATTGACATAATCATAAACTCTTACTATAGGTTGTAAACACACACAGATGGTACGTAACATCGAAGCAGATTAAATAAATATGAAAATGGAAAGTAATAAACACGATCAAATTAACTGAAGATATTCGTTTTTCTTCGTTGGGAAAGAGAAAAAAAAGTTCGTGTTCCTACGTTAGATCAAGCATTTCCTTAAAACACAAAAAAATCGTCAATTTACAACATTTCACTGTCCTCTGTAAACGGCTTGAACCTTTTAAACGGGTTAAAACCATAATCGAGGCAATAAAAATAAAGACCAAGATCATTTACGTAAAAAAAATGCCCACACAAGTTATTTCATTACTTAAGAATCCTTAGAATCGCCCAGATACTACAATAACGTAATTTCATGCGCGTACTTGCGATGGGGATACGATCTAAGGCAAGCCTGCCAACTACGGCACAACACCGGAATAACTGTTGATTTGCTCTTCTGCTTTGAAGATGGAGGAAGTATGTGCGGTATAAACTGTTGCTGCGGATATATAACCCTACAATGCTATTTGATTTCACGAAGTGAAACTTTGTGAACTTCAGGAAAAATTAAAAAAAATAAAAACTCCACCACTGCTAACATGTATGGATTCTTGTACCAATTGATCTGTAAAGGTAAAAAAAGCACATTAGGCTACTTATTTTTTAATACAAATCGTACCATACACTTACAACATGATTGAAATAGCAGTAAATAACGTGTCCTATACTAGTGGGTACTGGAGCAGCATTATATTTGCGCTGCAAAATACGTCTAAACGAGACTAAAAGTCATCTTGGTTGTAGTGTGTGAACTATTGTTCAGTTGCCTTTGGGTACACTCGTGAAGTGGTGTTGTTCAACATACACATGACCACGATAGTAATATATATACAGATACAAGAACATACGAAAGTAAACAATTATTGGAAAATTAGTCGTGAAATGTTGCATATCCAGACATATCGAGGTTAATATGTTTTCTGTCAAAGCCCAAATAAATCCTGATTTATTTAATTCGGCCGGAGCTCCATTCTATCCGCGGCTAATTCCTCTGGAACCGGTGGATCCAGTTTTTTTTTTAAAAAAAAGCTTACTACCGCTATTGCTTGTTGTATCTTCAAACCTAAGTGTATAGTTAGCTGAGGTCAATTCCTGCTCTTTATAGCATCGCTCCATGTCTGTACATCTTAAAATGATAAGGAAGTCAAGACTCCACAGGTGTGAGGGTCGCTTGTACAATGGAAAAGTTGACAGGCTAGTTTGGTCAAAGGAAGTAACCACAAATGTGCTTTAGATGCTTCTGTGACCTTTCAAATTTAGTTGGGGAACAAGCTCGTTTCCTGTTGCTTCTAATTCGAAAATTATCTGGCAGAGTTTCTGACTTCGCTTACTTCAGATTTTTGGAGCAGGATTGCTACAAAATACGAGGAACAGGCGGGATTAGAAAAAGTGCTTCGTAAACTCAAACACAATAACTCAAATATAAATCTTTAAATCGTACATTGTTATTGTTTTACAAGAAAGGGGTGTGCCACTTTTTTTTCCCTTTTCTACACCGTTAAGCACTTGCTCGGGGGATACGATCCAAGGTAAAACATTTAAATTACTTGTTTAATAATCAGTGAAGCCATTTGACAGTTAACATGCGCGGCGGTACGGGGAATAAATACAATTACACGTGAACTTTCCCTGTGTACAAGGGAATTTTATCGGCTACAGTGTTTCAGAATAATTAATATATTGGCAAACCGTCGATCGTTGCCGTTTAAAATTCTCGCTGTGAGAGCCGAACTACTCCACTGCAGCGGGAGTGAAATAATCGTGACCGCGATGAATGTTAATTTATGAGCTAATGCTGGCACCGTTTTTGTTTCAGAAAGGCACTGCATATAGTTTAACGAGTATAGTTTAATGCAACGTGTTTTGTTGTGCACCAGAATGGTGACATTTTGAAGCTACTTGTCAGTGATCTCGCCTTCAAAAAAACCCCAAAACGATTAGAAAGGAGTTTAAATCAGATATCGCTGAAAAGGAGATGACCGGTTACGGGGCTGATGTGAGAGAAGCCTAAATGACTCAGGGTTTGGTGGTTTCTGGAATCGTAGTGTTGATATTTCTATGTAAGAATCGCATCTCTCGGCTAATCTATGGCACGTGTGGTACGGAGTGTCGGTGGACACCGGGACTTATTGAACAGATCCAATCCAGCCCCAGCCGAGCTCTTTGGTTCCTCCTTCATCTATCGACGGTCTCATTTTACTGGACATACTGACATATTTTAACAGTTTATATTAGAACACGGCTTCTGTGTTTTTAGGGTCATATCAACGTTTAAGAAAACCATTGACCCATGATAATAACACATCGAATTTAAGAAAGTTTACGTTTTTTTAAATAAATGCTTTTTTATAATACAGGCAACATTGGGTATAGACGAATGGTTACGGTTTTGTGTAATATCGATTTACCGCTTAAATGAACCCCACGTTATTTAGTTTAAAAACTATGATTAATATTTATTTAAAAATAAAATAAAATTGCGCCATGTATCCCAATTTTAAACAACAATGTTAAGGCTGCTAAATTGATATACATTTGAGTTATTAGATCTCTGTTTATATATTTAACTTTAAACCTTTCTGTTCTGCCTTTTTCTAGCATACATATTAAATGCCAGTACACACGTATAATTTGATTACCCAGAACATTTTCTTTTCACACTTTTACGCATCTAACCTTTTACGAGTTCGAAATGAATAACCAAGTTTTAATTAAATTTAAATGTTCTGTTACTGATCTTGAATCTTTGGGTCCAGGAGTTAAAACTGACTGATTTATGACTAATCTGCGTTTTTTTAAACCAGCAAGATCTGGAAGTATAACCATTGGTGGTGTCTCCCCTGCTGTCCACCTGCGATGGCCTGGACAGCCAATCTTTTCAAAGTCTGTCTGGAAATTGCCCTGTTGAGTGAGAGACCCCTAGTAGCAACATTTTTAAATATCAGAGCTCAGTGCTTGTTGTGACAGATGGACCTATGTTTTGCATAACTGGGCTCAAATCTGAATTTGTACGTTGTCCATTTTCTTTTGACAGATGTGAGCAAATTCTACAGTGCATGTGCTTTACAGACCAGGAATAAGATGGCTGAATGAAATTTCATGGGCTGTTCATTGTCAGGCAGATACATCAATTGCAAGTTGCTGTGAGACTCTGAGAAAAAGTTAATACGTACCAGCAATCATTGAAACGCTGGGCTATGATGGAGGTTGGTTTGATGAGAGTGTACCTGAAAAACAGGAATAGGTCAATCAGCTTTAAGCCCATTTGTTGAGTCAAGTTAATTACAAATTCATAAATACTTGGTGTGCAGTATTTTTGTTTGATGAATCAGTAACTCTGTTACAAAAGGAAATATTTGCATAAAAAGTTATACTTCTGTTGAGCCTTTAAAACGATTATCCAAGTAAGCTTTAGGGGTGGAAGTTGGATCTATTAAAACAATATTTATACAATGAATCTGTATAATGACCTTGCAGTGTTGCAGAAACAGTGAATGTATACAATTTCATGAATGAGTACAAATAATCTGGATCCAAACAGCAACACCAACTGAAATCGAAGTGGAAGAATGTACTTCTCTTTAGGGAAGAACGCATTGGGTAATGGCAAATCGGTCAATTTGGCTCTCAGGTTACTTCTTTCTCGGTTTTCATTTTGGCCAAAAGGCCGCTCTAAGAGGACGTGAAACTGGGAGGAAAGGGCACATAACTGTAAGATAACAACCTCTAAGAACCTCTGGGCCAACCAAAGTTACGCTGCGCTTACCTTGGATGTACCTAGAATCTTGCATCAGACTTATGAAGCAGGCCAATTGTTTATAATGGAGGACTGTAGAAGATATATTGATATAGCATTTGTATTTTTCAGTTGTTTTTATTGTGTCTTATCTTAAAATCTGCACAGATGATATGTATGGAGATTTATTATAATAAAGATGTGTGCACTCTCCGCTTCTTCCTGAATACTTCATTATGATGACTCTGACCTTTACTGATCAGTCAGAGGCCTGGGATGGTCGGACAATGTAAATATATGGATGTATGTTAAATCAATAAACCTCCATCCTGCTGCCTATATCACATATATTACTATTAAGTATAGTAAATTATTTTACTAAATTTTTGAAAAGGTAAAATAACAGTAATTATGAGAAGTTGGGTTTCACAGTTTCACCTTTTAACTTTCAGATTGTTAAAATGTTTGTGATTTTCATTTTTGGTCTTTTTTCTCTGGATGTTGTCTTTTTTATTTTGTCAAAATCAAATCAGTGAACAATGTAAATACAGACATTAATACGTTTAATTTTTTTTACATATATTTATGTATATCTTTTAATGGAGTTCCCACCATGAATAAACTATCCAGTGACAAAGGATGGTACTTTTTGTCTATGAATGTACCTTCTTTTTCCAACGGAAATATTTAGGGAAGGCATGGGATGTTCTTGTGCAATCGTTGCAATAAAAACAAATGAACAAAATGCGCGGTTATTTCCACCTAGGTACCGAGGCGGATTTCGTCCAACGCATTATCCCTCTGTTAAGAAACTCTGACTGTCTCTCACAAATTTCCCATTGGTGGTGCAAGTTATTTCCCCTCGGATGGAGGGCGCTCAGTCAGGTTATTGGGGCAGAATGAGAGGGTGTACGGAGGGGGCAGCGAATGCTCTCCGCTGTCCCACATTCGAGGCTGTCTCCACTAATGAGATCTTTCTCTTTGATTTCCACAGCCCTGCCCCCTGACTATGGAAACAGAGGCGCCAGATGGCTATCTCGCTAGTAAGTCGGCGTCTAAGTTTCTCGTTTGGGCCACTCACTAGTACTAAAACCGAAACCCTCACTCTGAAACTAGACCTAAAAAACAGTCCAGTACAATCCTCTACACTTCATTCACAGCAGTCGGGTCAGATGATGGTGAGAGATTCTCAGTTTCACGTTACGGTGCGCTTCATTAATCTGAACCGCGTAAATTCAGTTACACCTTCAAGAAGTGAATTGTGACAATAACTGCCAGACGCAATAAGACTTGAGTTAACCACCCCTGGTATAGATACTGCTTTGTGCAATCATTTTCATCCTGCCTATGATGTAATTTAAATCCACACGAGAAAAATACAGTGTGTGGATGACTAATCTCTCCACAGCCAATTTTGGGGCTGATCTTTGCATGGTAGGAACACTTTGCACACCCTGCGACAAAACTGTACATTGAGTCTAATCCGTGCTTTTTGTGTAATTTAAAGCTTGTCATGAAAGCTTGTGATTTTCCCGAACGATTTTCTTTTCCTGTACTGCATGCAGAATTTGCTTTTTGCCACATCCTGTTGGTGCCACATCCAACAAAACACGTTCAGAGATTGAGGGGTTTTTCTATGGCCTTTTTGATTTCCTCTACCCAGGCTGTGCGGTGAACTTGCAGCTCTGCCTTACCAGCCTTGCACCGAGCCTCTATAGCACTGATATCAGGAAGGTGTTTGCTCACTGCGACTTGACAGGCCTGACTGGCTCCTCACAGAACAGACTTGCGGGAAAAATTGAACGGGGGGGACGCAGGTTTTTTACGGCCTTGGTGAAATAGTGTATGAAAGTGTGATAACATTGAAAGGAAAGACAGAGGAAATTAGTTAGGAGGACAATTTCCAACTGATCTGGGCCATCAAAAAGGCAGTGAGAAGGACAGTCGGTGGTGGCTTGGATCAGAGCTGTAGCACTGCAGATTCAGATTCTGCAACAGTATCCCTGAATTGCTTCACTAGACGACCAGTTATGTTTATGGTTAAAGTGCTGTCTGCTATGTTAAAATGCACACATTCTTATTACAGGGACAGAGCAGGCTATACCAGGCAAACAAGTCCCAATGGAAAGAGGTTGGATACATTAGGGATTGTTCTGTGCCACACCTCGGCTTCTCCCTATAGGTGTCTTCACTAATTACTCACCACAAAGGGCCAAGACTTTGTGGAATGATGTCCATGTGTCCCAAAACACGTCAAATGAAAACAAAATAAGCCCTTCAAATGGGTCTATCAAAAGTGGAAAAATCACAATAGTGGTAAATATAGGAAATTTCTGGTTGTGAAGATTTGTAACCGTCATTGCCTCAGCCCAACAAATCTAAACAAAGTATTACTGTTAGGGATCTCCAGCAGTGAACCTAAAAAATTATGTTCAGGAATACCGATGGAAATCAAGTGAGGTTTATTCACTACTGCTATTCGCTATTTCTTCAGCAGTGTTATTTAGTGACGTGTAAACATGAACCAGTCAGACTTTGCTATATTGTTAACGTTACGCGAATGACTGTTACCATTGCCTTGGTCTTGGGACATTTGTAAGTAGTGAATGACAATATTTATTTCAAGTATCTGATATCATTTAGTTAAACTGAGACATGAAGTTAATATGACCGTTTGCTTAGCCGTTATAAAGCCTAGTCTTTGTTATACAGGAGCGCGAACGTTACATTGTTTCACCATTTTGCTCATGTGACCCACACCTTTAAGTCAGTTGGTGCATTTATTATTTGGCCTGGTTAATAAAAGTCACGTTGCTAAAACCATGCCTTTTTGCAAGAGCATAATTCATTAAAAAACATCCGTAGTCGGGTAGGTCTTCTGAAGCATACGAGTATACAGCCTTGAGTGGTAATGTTTTGTTCTGCGGGAGTCTCTGGTCAAATTATTAGCGCAATAAGAAATTCCACTCAAAACCTAATGAAGCAGAGCATCTCTTTTGAGATGCGTTATCTGTACATTCGTACAGTGTCAGCGCGATACCAAACTGATTGGCCTCCGCTCTTAATCCGAGCGGTTTCTGTAGCTCACACTTCATCCATGCCTGCAGCTGGGTGTGCACTGGGTATTCATCTTGAGGATGTTGGTGAAGGGCGCAGAGGAAGCGCTGGGGTTTGAACCGGCAACCATTTGGTCTGCACTGCGACTCTGCCTCAGCATCTGTTTGTGGGCCTTTCCTAAATTATCAAGAATAAACTACTTTATTTATTGATCTATAGTTTACCCTCAAGGGTTTTCTCTGATTTATTATGCTATAGAGAAGATGTTACCTTTCCACATTGGTTCTGAAAACATTTGGGACACTTTCAACATAACAGTGATATATCGCTATATTCATTAGATGCATTAGATTTCTGGATCAACCTACAACTTTTAGTATATTTTATTCTTTACCCACTGGTAGGGTCATACAACTTTGTACTGCGACTACATATTCAACGTGAGAGACTGTTCAAATTACGACATTATGGACGACAGGGAACGCACCACTCCCTATAACCTTTTAAGAACTTGTTAAGGTGTCCTGTAGATTGTGTAGACGTAGCGGCTGGCTTGCTTACAGTGTCAGGCGCCGGCTCTGCATCCCCGATGTGACACAGTAGTCCGAAGGTGAACCGCCAAACAGGACCAACCAGATCCGCTGCAGCCGGCAGGATCCCAACATGCCCGGACCGAGCGCTGCTCGAGTGGGGAGGGCTCATGTCTGGCCAGCGCCTCTCGTCACTATTAGGACGAGTAATATAAACATCAGTGTTTTCATCCCTAACCTCGCTTCATGCATTAAACAGGTTGCCGAGTGCTCCTGACAGAGCCTGTGGTAATTATTTAGCGTTCTAATGATCACTGTTACCATGGAGTATTAATATTATTGGCTCATTCGTCTTATGTATACATTTTATGTGACAGATGTTGTTAGGTGGGGAGTTAACTATCACATAATTCTGTTGTTGTTAAAGATGGCTTATCCGTACTCAGAACTGCAAGTTTGGCAGGATAATTACAACACAGTTAACGGATGACCCTTTTTCAGTTTTGAGAATGTTGAAAAGTTTCTGTCCACCTGTTCTCTGACAGCTCATGTCTGAGAGAGGTTTTGAGTGGGCATCAAGGCATGCAAAAGACATAATGTTTTGCGATTTTCATTTTCCAGCTGTCAACCAAAAGAATGGACTGGTTTCAAAATACACCTTTTTTCCATTATATTTGTTTATAGATTTACCTATCTAGCTAGTGAATGTATCTACAGCTTTATATGTTATTAAAACATTGAAATAAAGTTGAAAATTCATGCCCAGTACCTATGCGTACAGCAGTTTGGAAATTGAGTTCATTAAGCCCCAAGGAACTCCTTTATCTCAGCTAAAAGTTAAGGGAAGTCTCCCGCTTGGGGAGCACTTGCAGAGCTTGGTGAGATGGGTCTTTGGACTGTAGCAGAGAAGGGACTGCTTCATGTCCCTGTGACAGGGTTTGGATCAAGGTCTGCCGGTGATGGGGTTTAGACCCAGGTGTGCCAGTGACAGGGTTTGGACCCATGTGTGCCGGTGATGGGGTTTAGATCCAGGTGTGCCAGTGACAGGGTTTGAATCAAGGTCTGCCGGTGATGGGGTTTATACCCAGGTGTGCCAGTGACAGGGTTTGGACCCATGTGTGCCGGTGATGGGGTTTAGACCTAGGTGTGCCCAGGACAGGATTTGGATCCACGTGTGCCGGTGATGGGGTTTAGACCCAGGTGTGCCCAGGACAGGGTTTGGATAAAAATGTTTAAGTTATGCGGGGACAAAATTATTGGTTTTTCGATTTTGCTCCCTAGAGCAGAAAGCTGCGATTGTACAAAAACCCGGGGCGTGGTTGAGCACACACGTGTCCATTGGCTGTTCCTGTTGGAAAAACCCATGGCGCTGGAGTGATTGTGAATCCACAAACGCCAGTGGAGACAGTACTCAGAGGAGCCCCGTTACATGAAAATACATTGAGGATCATTGTGTTGCATGCTGCTGCTCCCAAAATATTAGGCCCCATTTAGGATTTTTGGTCAGTAATACAAAGTGAGAGATCCAATCGGATCTTTGCGAAAACAACCACATAGGCACATGCACGCGGCCGATGTTTTCATCCAAACAGAATATTTTCCAACAAACAGTGCAGGGACATATTTACATCCCAGAATCTCATTAATTTCTGATCCAATTAGGACATAACAGCAATTCTGACATGCAGCACTCTCAACAGGGTTACTCACGGGATCCGCAGTTGTCACTGTCATCCACATACGGTGACTGACAATAGGCCCCTCCACAGGTGTTTGGGCTACATATGTCCCCAGCCCCAGGAGTGTAAAATCCATTATGTCTCCCAGCACATTTCTTTCTCCCACACAGCGTGGTAATGAAGAGAGCACACTTTGTCATGTCTACATTAAGGGCCTTGTCAACTCACCAGAAATTAAGGCATTTAAGTGATTAAACAAGAGGGAGACATCTTTTAGATGGCTGTAATAGGGGGCTGGCAGACTCCCGGAGTGAATGTAATTTACATTTATTACATTAACATTTAATTATTTGGCTGATGCTGTTCAAAAGCGACTTACATGGCCATTAGGGCAAAAGACATTCAGTGCAAACAGAAAAAGGAAAACAGAACAAACACATCAATGGCATAATTTTCTTTGGCCTGGGGTAGGGAAGCTTGGAGAGATGAGGAGATGTGGGTCCCCTCACAGAGATTTGGCTCCGGTGCGCTCTTCAGAGACAGCGACAGAGGCTGTGACTTAGTTTCAGTCTTGCGGCCGTTTATTTTCCTTTCCGTTTATTTTTTCCGTGTACTACAATCATTTGTTATTCATTATTTTTATTATTGCTGTCAACGTTCTTGTTGTTGCCTGTCTCCTAGGTAACGGCGACAGCTCTTCCGGAAAGGAGCACTCCAGCATGTTGATGGACCTGTCAGTCAACATACACAACGGGAAACCCTCCCATGCCTCCGGTTCGCCCAGCAGTGAGTACCTTTCCTCACACACCCATCCCTCTGTTACTCCTCAACCTCTCAAATGACTGATCCCAGGCCTTGCCAAGATTCCGTTTACTGCACAGTTGGGGCCGTTTCATATTTTCGGTAAAGGCACTAATCATAAGTTGTGGTAGCAATTTGGATGTATATTGGTCAGAAAACTAGATTCTATGATCTATGTAGTAAGTTTAAGAATTTAAGTAGTAAGTTAAAAAAAAAATTCAAATAATATAAAGACTGTTAGAATGCATTACTAGCAAGGTTAATGAAACTTATAAGGCAAAACTGCGTATGCGTGCACTGTATGCATGCCCTCTTGAAGCCCAGTTTGCATTAAAGACCAGCTGGCCATCAGGAGGGGGGCAGTTTTACACCGCACACCAGGAGCTCCCTTTAATGGCCAGAATGGGACCCGTGTGACATGTCTTCACAATAATAACTGAAGTCCAATTCATGAATGTGCTAGTTTCTCCATTTGTTGTTTGTTCTCTATGTTTACTGCAACCTAAAGTTAGACATGTGGAAAGCTGTGGGTACGTTGTTTGGAGCGCTAAACGTAACAATGATAATTTTAAACATTCCCACTAATGCTCTGCAGCTCAGCAAACTATTTTGGGAACCCTTGGCTGCTGCAATGTTCTCCGTGCTGCTGAAGCGTTTTGCATGTGGCTTGGATCATTTTAGGTACTGCATTTTAAGTGATGTTGCCAAAATAAAAGGGTAGCTATTTTAATATTGGTGGACATTTCCTGGTTTATCACTTCCATGTATTTGTTTGTAGTAAAGCACTTTACCTTAATGCAGTTTAACCACCGGTAGTGTAGCTATGTACTACAAATTACACATTTTTGCTTTATTTTATACTATACTATAACTATAACTATATAGCACCATGGTTTAAACATTTAAATCATAATTAATTTAATTTTATAAACATATGATTTTATATCAGTTAATCTCAAAAATAGCACTTAAACTGTAACCCTTAAATTGTAGTTTATCATGTCATCTGACCAGTTCTGCTGTACTGACCTACATGCTGAATTAAGACACATGTTTATCTGTACTTAAAGTTTTTTTTTTCTTTCTTTCTTAAGCACCAGCAACTTTTCCTTTTGGTCTGTATATTCAGTACTTCAGGTTTCTTGGTGTAACAGCATATTTTACTGTTGATTAACCAACGGAACTGGCATTAGATTAGTAAATTAGTCCATGCGTTACATCAGTTGCAAAGCACGTTCCATGGTTTGCTCTGGCTTCTGTTTTGAGCCATCTTACAGGAAATGTATTTTTTTATGTACGGAATTCTACTGACTGAACAATGTATGCCTATGTTATTAGATAAATATTATCGTGTCTGCTTAAAATCAAAAGATTCAAGGCGACGTGGAATAGTAAATAAATTAACTTCTATTAATGTTCTTTCAAAATTGAATACGTGGTCACGTATACGTATCTGAAAGTGATAACTCAGTTTAATCTAAAGAGGGCTCTTTGCTGATGCTGTTTGTCATTGTTCTATTTTTGTTCCAAGAAAAACAATACAAATATGCTTTAAAAAATTCCTTCTCAGTAGCATTGCTGAGTGGGAGGCAAGGCTTCTGTTTAAACGTTGCCAGACCATTGCTTTAACTTCTGAATCCTATTGTAGCATGCATTACCGTCGTGCAGGCTTTAATTTACAATAACCAATCATTCTGTTGTTAGATTTTGATGTAGTAACTAGGTCGGGATTTAATCAAAGTGCTATTTATTGCAATTTTATTAAATGTGATTTGCGAGCCGTCAAAGCTTTGATTTAATCCCGGTCAAGTTTTTTCATGACGTAGCATTGCCGACGTGATCGAAACTTTATGTAATCCGGTTTAGTAATATAACCTACGGTACTAACTCCTAACCAGACGTGTTCAGTTAGCTGCTGTTTTGAGCCTTTCTTTGAGTTTTCTGTAGCGCTTGGTTTACACATTACTGTAGCAACACCTTAAATTAGTAGCCAAGTCTTTCCATTTCAGTGGCTGCTACGCGTGAACTGCAGGTGCCAGTAGCAAGCTTGTGTTGTTGTGAGCTAAATAGTAGTTACGGTTGTTATGAATTTATAAACATAATTTTTTATCTTATTCATAGAAAATATAGAAGAAAAAAAAGAAAGCTCTTTTCCACTTAGCTTCTGGGACCTGGGTCAAGGGTGGAAATGTTGTTTCAAACAGCACTCATTGTCTACAATAGCTACTACGCCCTGTCATAAAGGCAGCAATGAGTTGCTACTGGGTGGTTCAATATTTTCTGCATTGTGATATTGGCAGCATTCTGAAACTTTGACATTTAAGTTATACTAGTAGGAAGTAGGAAGATTCCCCCAGTGTGAAGATGTGCACGCCCATGTGTTATTGAATATGTGCGGGTTTGTGCGCGCGCGTGTAAATGAAATCAGCTTTGTCTTATCTCGGCACAGGATAATACTGGAGGTGAGAGACTGTGAGCTGTTGGGACATTGTGCAGTAGGTCACTCAGCCAAGCGCCTCAGTAACACCCCCGTTACCCAGGAAGTCACATGTGCGGTCGGTGGCAGCATCTAGGCTATCCAAAGAGTATCTCCACCTAATGTATGAGCTGATGTATCTCCACCTAATGTATGAGCTGGTGTCTACACCTAATGAATGAGCTGGTGTATCTCCACCTAATGTATGAGCTGGTGTATCTCCACCTAATGTATGAGCTGGTGTCTACACCCGCTGTCCCATGGGCGAATCACCAAGGCAGGCATTAAAGGGTGCGTCAGTTATAAATCACATTCTTTAACGTTGGGTTCTGTATCACTAATGAGGAACTTAAGGACAGCCAAATGAACTATCGTTCTAATTATCCAGGGCAATATACTTACTACTGCTGTTATGGATATGATATGTTTGTAATTATACACTTCACTCTTCCTGAATGTAATAATAATAATAGATAAAATCATTTTACTTTATTGATCTGTCATTCTGTTGCCAAAAAAATCAAAACCGTGTATTGAATTTCTGGGCACTTTTAATTATATTCCTTAGGACCGGACCATATTGCGTGTGCTGTAGTAAAAGTTGTGATAAATATCACTCCCTTTTCATCGCAGTTTATTTGTGGGGTGGGCACAGGTTTAACTTGGTTTGATGGCAAATATAGGACGGCACAAGACAGCAGCTGTCAACCAATTACATCTTACGTTCTGGACTGTTAAATAGGACCTGGAAAAAAGGCGTGTCTGCTTTCGAAATTAGCAGAGGTTAACGAAAGTATTGTCAACGATACTGAACCTGGCACATGTATAAAAATTATTAGTTGTCGTATTTGTTGTTCAGTTCATTGTATAAGTAATGCAGACTGTGTGTACAAGATTTATGTCGGAGGAATGAGACAGATATTAACAAAACTTTACTCCATGAGACAACAGCATACTGAATACACATGAACAAAAACGTACATAGTTGACAATAGTTAATTCTACCTTTTCTTTTTTCGGGAGAGGATACCTTCAGGACTGGCTTGGCTAATCCTGCTGCTGTGCTCTTTGTTCATTAAGTGTGTGCTGGAACTTGTGTCTTTTTGCTAAGACCAAGCCTAGCCCTGCCATAACTCATTTTAATTCCAGGGGGACATAGGGTATAAATGCAGGGATAATTAATGATTTATTTTCAATGTTACAATGTTACAAAACAGATAGCTCCGGCCTGCAGCTTTGCTGTTCTGAGACAAGAACACACAGAGTCCTCATCTCTTAACAATAATTAGCAGTTGGTTACATTTTGAATGCTAAAACATTTCATTGGTTACAGTCAAAAGCTTAATGAGCTGCCTTAAGTTGTTAAGGGCTTATTTGCATGCATCTGTTGTCCTGTTTTTTCATCAATTAATTTTAAATCCAGGATGGTTTAATGTCTGCTACTCTAATAATAGGTGCGATATGGGTTATCTCTCGCAATCTTCAGATTTAGCGGCTGATAACAGCCCATCCCTCCACCCATACACAAAAGGGCTCAACAGGTTTGATTTTTTTGCCTGGCTTTTTAAATGTTTGTTTTAAGGGGAACCCTTCCTAACCTCTATCGCGTGAGATGGCTTTGATTTGGTCCAGCTCTTCAGGCTCTTTGCATTTAACGGAATAAACTTACATATCTTTACTTTGACACTAGTGGTGTTTTAGATGGTATCTTTCTGATACCATCGTTAAATATATTACCGCTGTCAGTGTCCAATAATGTCATCGATTTTACTTGGCTTTTGATTATTAAAGCATAACTTTCACACCAAAGTCCTAGGAATTTAGTATTTTGTAGGATCCTAAAGATATTTATGTAAAATAAATAATATTGAATATAGCATTTTTCTGTATAAAGTCTGCTTTTACTTACTTTTTACTTGTTTTAAGCCTTTAGACATGTCCGTATTGATTGCTGTATCCTAAAGTTGCTATTGTTTTAGCACATAAACATCTGCTTAGAGTACAAAGCAGAGATACAGAGTTCATTCATAATATGCCTCATTAAACATACTGTCTTCCCTTAAAAAAATACTTGCTGATCTATGCAGTCAAGGGAATCACAGAATAGTCAAAAGGCCGAAAAAAACTATATTTTTTATAATTATAATTTTATAATTTCTGTAACATAAAAAGAGGACATTACTACTGTTAGTAGTACAGTGACATGGTTTGTAACAGAATTAACTCACAAATACAAAGAAAATTAGCAGTGCAAATTTCCTACATGTGCTGAAAGATAAGTGCAGGCTGCAATGCAAGAGAAAAAGTGTGAACTTTCGTCATGTGACTATTCTCAGAGCTATATCATAACAGGCCATGCAGCCGAGTATTAAAAACACATATACAATTAACTTTTTATTAGTGGTAAGAATTTTTAATGTGGAACACATAAACCTTAGAATCGCTTCTACGAATTCTGTTTGTAAATATGTGCTATAATAGATCAAGTTTGATTGATTTTATTGACTTATTATTACTTCCAGTCTTTGTCCACACTTGCTATCAATAGATTTATTCCCATTTGGTTTTACCTGGATCTAGCTTTCTCAGTGTAAACTGGATAAATGTTTTTGTTTAGTTATGGTTGAACCTTGAGAGGTAATGTAGACAGTTGTCTGCTTGGTGTGAGTTTTGTGGTTTCTGCCTTTGCACCATCAAGCCTGTGTGGGATATAAAAGTACCACCCCTTGTGAGAAGCTAGATGTGATCCAGCAAATCCTGTCCCTCCACCGTGACTCATCGCTGTAGTCTTCACCTCATTTACTGGATGGAGGGTGAAGTATCAGGTCCCTTTTCTTCCCACCTACAAGAACCTCACAGAGCATTCGGCTTCCTACGGTCCCCTGCGTATACAGAACATAACCACCTGGTGCCAGCCTCACGTCACTAGGGTGTTGGTGCTGGCAGTATGTGGGGGTGGTAGTGGGGATGTGGGAGGGTGTGAGAGTGTGGCAGACCACGACTCCCGACCCGATGGGTTGGCTGGTCTGGAAGGTCTGACGCCCGCTCTGTCGTCTCCCACGGGCACACCCATCCCGTTCAGAGACTGAAACAAGAACTACCAGTTTCTGAGTAAATAACCTTTTTTCTACTCTAGATGTAAGGTACACTGGCCACACTTGCATGAAACTTCTGATAAATGCTCTCGTCTGTGTGTAAGTCCAGTGGTTGAGTTGTCAAGGCAACTTTGCTATTTACATTAAGTACAATGAGTATAACACCGACGGGGGGGGGGGGGGGGGGGGGGGGGGGGGGGGGGGGGGGGGGGGGGGGGGGGGGGGGGGGGGGGGGGGGGGG
>JAOYSI010072911.1:0-20741 GCA_025775065.1 Hiodon alosoides | reverse complement strand
CTCCGCCGGGGGGGGGGGGGCTTTTTAGCATCTTTTAATATTGGGGGGATTATGCCCCCCCCCCTCCCAATATATAGTATAATTACGGCCCTCGAATAGACACATACACCTGATGGCATTGTCTCACATATTCAAGCCGCGGGGTACATGTGTGCCTTTATACGCGCACCTTGTGTAGTCAAGCCATTCCCAGAAATAACTGACAGACTAAGGATTTGGATTGGACCAAAGTCGAAAAAGATGCCCGTGATCACAAAGGCAGGAAAGTCCGTATATAAAAAGGGGGAAAAAACTGTAATCAATGCAGTTATGTAAAAGCTTTTCGGTTTTCTTATCAGCGGTTAAGGCGGTTGTCGCGAGAGTGATGCTGGTTTGACTCAAGCGTTGTAGCGAAACGAAAGGAATTCCGGTAAATGTTATACATCCCCATTTTTAAAGTTTCGCAAAGGTCAAGTTTTTCTGTCTGCTGCGAATTGACTCGCTTCGATAACACAGTTCGTTCACAGGGTGTCAGTTTGAGACCAAGGCGCAGGCATGGTCGAACTTTTCAAAAGCGCTAACACAAAAACCGCCGTCGAAAGAGCGTAATCTTGAACTTAAATTAACCTCTCTAGACGAAATTATATTTGATATGGAGGTTAGTCTTTTTTCCATTTTATTTTACATGTGCTCGCCACGGTCACTTTTAAACTGTAATTATGTTAATGTTAATAATGCTACACACTGTACAGATTTCTAAATAAATACACATGGAATTTACGCATCATAACAACATTAATTGTGAACAGCGACTTTGCATTTTTCATTTGTAAACTATATAATTTAAGACAAAACACTTTCAAAACCAGCCTTCACATTTTTAAAAATGTATTTGCATTTTGGTGGGTGGCATGGCAAGTTGGCATGGTGGATTCCATTGTCACTCTTGGTCAGTAGTATGGAGCATTTGCGTGCCCAGGGTGCTCATTGTACATGTCCTGAGTGAGTGCAGGGACAATGTACAAACCTTGCAAAGAGCTGCTGGAGAAAATAAGTGGTTCTGAACGACCACTAAAAAGAGTGACTGCAGGGTGGGAGTGGGAGTGGGTTTTACATGGTCTAGACATAATATGCTGTGTTCAGCGGGCCCAATTCGCCACCTCCTTCCTCTGGGCAATGGACATTCCTTTTTTCTTTTCTCTTTATTGCTCCATATGCACCCTCTCACACGTATTTGGTTATACAAAGTGGTCGGTCACTCATTAGAGGTGACATTTAGGTTATTTATAAAAGTGCACCACCGTGGAAACAGTGTCTACTTTACCTGTGATCACAATGTTGTTTAAATGGGCATTATTATCAACATGCAGCTTATTTGTCCACTTACCTTGTAGCATGTGGAAAATGCAACCCAGGGTAAGGAAATCATCTAAAGCCTATATCAGGAAATATAATATGATTATATTTAATTTAAACAACACTTTGTAATCAGGCCTAGCTTTCAACAAAGGTCATGCTTTAAGTAATAATTACACGGCAAGTTTTAGAATATTTGTCAACATCTACACTTTTTTGCAATGAATGTAAGTGGATTAATATCTCACTATATAGCACTGATTTTTTTAGGAGTTTCCCCTTCTTACTGATCCACCAGAACTACTTCTGACAGAAATCTACGGTTCTTCAGGGTCGAGGTGAGCCATGTTTAATGTCAATCATTTAGCAACCTAGAGTTGAAAGAGGGGTTAAAAGGGTACAAATCCAGCAATTACTGTTAGGTCCGTTTGTTTCGAGCACTTGGCGATCACAAGGGCCCACTCACATATAGTCACCCAGAAGAGAAGTAATTGTATAATTTGGACTCAGGACGACAGGCTAATGGGGCACTTGTCCCTTTAGAGCTGATAAACATAGGGTTGTGATTTCTGCAGCTCCTGTGAAATTAGGCAGAGGTCAGTGAGAAGTCTCCTCACCAGCAATTATTGCAGTGGTGTCAGGGTGTGCCCTGTGTTCTGTCAGGCTGAACATCTTGAATTCAGTTGCACCATTCCCATCCTACCTTAAAATGTAATTGGAAAAGCTAGACATTTTGATGTCTCTAGGACTCTGGATAAAAGGATCTGCTGAATGAATAAACGCAAATAAGAATTTTATGCTAATGGTCAAACGCACTATATTGTAAATTTCATTTTAGCCAAGGATCTTTGGAAGCGACTTCTATAATAAAATACCTAAAGCTGCTGGAGAAGTATTTTGGGCTGGAATTTTGTCACCATAGTGATAGCTACGTAAGTGACCTGGAGGGACTACTTGAGAGGTGCTGTGCTCTGACATTTTAGCATTAGTTATAATGCTAAATTTACTGAAGTCAATGGCTTTTAAAAAGTAGTTTAAATTGACCCACTTTCATAAACTGCTAGTCTTCACTGAATTTTAATTGTAGGTGTGTTTGGAACCCCAAGTAAGTTTCAGTTAATTTAGTTTAACTCGAGCAATACTTGAACACAGCTGTGGGTGTGAGATGGAGCAAAATTTTAAAAGTTGCTCCTTTGTTTTATTGTTATTAGCCATCCTGAACATTATCAGGTTTCCTTGGGTCTGTTTATACAATGTGGAGATCCGTTGTCTTACTGGGTAGAGATCAGGGGACTTTGAAGCCTTGCACTCAAGCATCCTCTTAGAATTTGTCCCTACTTGGCAACACCTGTAGGAAACATATTCCAGCTGAAGTTCTTCACTTGCTGATTGAAAAATTAATAAAATGACATGTTTTTAAATTCCCTTAACAGATACTTGTGATCTGAATTTCCGCTTCATTGTATTTCCCCCCGAGATTCAGGGGAGCTGCAGAAAGGGTTGACCATGTGCGTAACCCCTGTTACCTCATACATATGTGCAGCACTTCTATTTGCATGGCTCTGTGCTGACATGACCTGTGTGTTTCCACAGATACCTTTTTGCATTGCAGGTTAAGAGGGGTCTGTCCAATGGTCTCACGTGTAACAGCGCTGCCTTGCTGGTTTCCCAAATACCACAGTGTAAGTAATGTTTTGAAGTAAAAGCATAATTGGTATGTTTTCTATTTCTCAATAGATGTTGACACAAAGCCAGTTAGTTGGTTAATGTTAATAATACAGAGGGGGGAATGCACTTGTACCCACTGATTTTCAAGACACGGGTATTGTGACCACAGGGTCTGCCACCCAATTAAAAAGGTAGGAAGAGTTCAACTGAGCAGATCTGTTCAACTGAGTCAGTGTATTAATTTGCCGATGGGAGATAAACTGGTAAGCAAAGAAATGATTGGGGAGGTTTGTTCTCTACATCGCCATTTAAACAAGGTAGCACAGAATGTTCGAACCAACTGACACACGATAAAGTTATTGCAACAATTATCAAAGTATCATTTGGGAAGATATTGTAAGGAACAACATATGCCTACCACTCATTTTAATGGTGCCCCTGAAAAATGAAAAAAGGTCAGGCATTTGGACCTCGTAAGCAACACAGAAGCATATTCAATTAATTTCTGATATGGTCTGGACTTTCCAAATGTTGGCATTTTCTTAGTGGAAGAACTCAGAAGTAGCAGTTTGAGTGTGTGGGTAGGGGGGAAAGGAAGAACTTGCCATTTGAAAGGTATGGATTAAAACAGAGGGTCTCATAGAAATTTCTATAAAAGCTTGTGTTACTTATATTAGGGATGACAGTAAAGTGACTGGTTGGCACAGTTAATGGGATAACTCCATGAAATGTAGAACTTCACATGTATTTTACAGGAGGTACTGCAAAGCCTACTATCACAATAGGCAGTGCTGGTCTTCCCCAGATCTCCTCACAGATGTCTCCAGACAAGTACTTTCTCAACAGAGAGTTTGAGAGTTTTTACTTTATTAGAATTGTAACTCATCTTGTATGCAGATGAATACAAATCAAATCCATGCTAATTACCCATTTACATTTTAAAATTAATTTCTAACATGCCCTTTCTGATGAGAATGTTCTTCTCATCAGGCGAGATTCTATTACACACAAAATGGCATTCCCACAGTCCGCTGATCAATAGCTACATAGAGGGCATAAATTACTGGGTGGATTTCCTACTAGGTGTTAAGGTTGACAACTCTGGAGAGCAGAAGTAGGGCAAACTAAAAGCCAGGCATAATATGGCATAAGATATCAGGTACAGATCTATATGGTCTTCATGTGTCCCTGAGCTGGAGACACAGTTCTGGCACTGAGCTCCAGTCTCTCTTTGTTGCTGGAAAGTTTTCCCCCAAGAGAGAAATAAATTCAATCAGTGAAATGGATGTCTTTCCTAGGTTCAATGTGTTCACAGCACTTTGTCAACCACCATTTTATCATTAGACTGCGCACCTAGAGTGCCACCGCAGTGTAATTTATGAGCCTCTGCCAATGAGCCGTCAGAATAACTTGACTTTTCTCCTGCTTCCCTTCTCCCACCAAACTTATTAGGATGTGCAGAAAACACAGGAATGCCACCTGGAGTCTCCTATCTGTGTAGAGACTCATTTAAGATCTCTTGATTATAATTTGATAATTTTGAGCTGAAAGAATTTTTCCCTGCAGGTGTGTGAATAGGCTCTTGAAGGGAAAGCACAGCCGGTCCACCGTGGAAGTGGCGTGAACCGTGGAGCCGGAGACACTCAGTCCCAGTCATGCTCAGTCACGCTCTTCGCCTTTCTCTGGCACAGAAAGGGGGCCAGAAATGCATAGCCAGTGGGCAATGAGACAGTGGCCGGGTGCAGCCGCAGCATGGAAAAGGGGCCGTGGCACCACCTGCTGGCCAACGCAAAGTAGCGACTGCGGAACACTGGATCTGTCCTGTATCCCAGCAGCAGCACAAAGTTTTGGCACCCACGAGCCAAGGCGTCAGAGTTACGTCCACTGGGGCAGTAACCCCATTTGTCTTGACACCAGCCCAGCTTATCTTCTGCTCAACTCCTCCCTCTGCACGCTGGGTTCAGGGAACAGGCCTGGATGCACATCTCCTCTGGCAGCCTGCAGCTGGACGAAGGGAAGGAGTAATCCTTTAACATCAGCCCCTTTGCCAGCACAGTTACTCCGCCCCCCCCCCCCAGCCAACGATGGGAGTGCAGAAATCTTGGCTGGGGCCTATGAGAGCAGACGGAGACTCTGCGCAGAACCAGTTGCAGTGGCTTCACCAACAGTTCTGCAGCAGTCACAGAATGGCCCTGTTAGACCCAGCAATCTCAAATGCACAGCAGTGTCCACACACAACACAATTCTAGTTACCGGGGCAATAAGCTTGGACAGGCTGGAACCACACTTACTTAGCAGCGCTTACTCAGTATGGGACAAAAATAGTTGAACATTCTTTGTTATGTGTTTTAAATATGTTTTAAAAAGGCATAGAGCTCTGAGCTGTTTGTTTACTTTAAGAATACTTACAGTTCTGTATCTGTGTGACTATACTAAAGAAACAAAATACTATAATAAACATATGGGTCTAATGATAACGTATGATACAATAAAATGGAGTTCCAAGCAATACTAGGGTTACCTCACAAATTTAATGAATAAAAGCTACATGCAATTATTAACCCCTACTTTTACTTAAATATAAGAAATAACCTTGAAAATAAAGTTAATATGCATGATCATTATCCATAGGCCTTCACCTGAAATTACAAAATCTTACAAGTCTTAACCTGCTAAAACATTATCTTGAGTATTACTTGCACGGAACCCACACTTTTGAGGCCAGTCTCTGATGTTTATTTTTTGTCTTCTGCATTAGTGTATCAGTAGAAAAGAACCATTTTTGGATTCACAAACATTCATTTTCCAAGAAGAACAATGAGCTTTGCAACAAATAGTATAGCCACCACTAAGCCCTCATCTCATCATCATCGAGGCTGTCTGGGATAACCTGGACAGACAGAAGTAAGCGAGACAGCCAAAGAACTGTAGAACAGTGCAAACTTCTCCAAGATGCTCGGAACAATCTTTCGATTTTCTTATAATCTGCACAACAGTGTACCTAATTGATGCAGCTTTATAGGCAAAGGGTGGTGACGCCAAATTTCGATTTTATTTTTTCGTCTGTTTATTGCCCTTAAGTTTTTTTTTATAGTTCGAAACTTTTCATTACATTTTTTTAAGCATCTTTGCGTAACAGAATTTTTTTTGCATGTGCCCAAGACTTTAGCATGTGATATATTCGCATTTGACCGCAAATTTTTCTTATCTTTCTTATCTCAAAAAGTACTAAAAGCTGACATTCAGGTTTCTAGATCAAGCACAGGCTGTTTAATCAAAGTTGGAATACATTTTTAAAAAACACCACTATGGGGTCAGCAGGCATTTTTAACTGTGAGGCTGTCCAATATTACCCTACAAATTTCCATTAAAATGAATCGCTGGCTGTAAAAGTTATTGCCAATGCTTTGGAGATACAGAAACGGAAGAAGTAAAATTAACAAACAATAGGTTTCGAGAAGCTTCGCTGAAAATAATAAACCGCTTCAGATATATGAATGCAGGAATGCAGAACCTTCCGCCAAACTGACAATCCAAATTGTCATCAGAAAAATCCAAATTGTCCTTTTCATTCCTCTGAAGAGTTATTACAATGAGAGAAGATAATAGCCAGTCTGTGTTGACTTCTAAGCTGAATGAAATACACACGTCTTCTTTAATAAAGAGGCTTAGGTATGCAGGTGGTCTGCAGTAAATGCCGATTTAAGATGCAGCTTTACCTAAAATGCATAAAAGCTATTAAAATGAATTTTCACGATGTGTGAACTAAATATTGTCTTCATCCAAACAAGCATAAGGACAACAAAGTGACTAAATGAACTCCTAGCAAATAAAAACAAAATCCGTATATTCAGAATTTTTATTGCTCAAATAATTTATCCTCATATTGACCTTGTAAAATGCTTTCGATCTCCATATATATCAAATAACCAACTCCATTCAGTGAAATCACAATTTAAACATTTATTTTTATAACCCAAAACCAAAGTTAGTTTTAAAACAGATTCACAAGACTAATGACTACAAGATATGTTTTACAGCTCTGCAATAAAACCAGATATAATTTCCTTTATAAAGCAAAGATTTAGGATATTTACAAAATCTTGTTTTTGTGTCTGCTTGTTGTACAGAAATATAAAAATATCTTATCTAAACATTATTGCTTTCAAAATTTCTGCCTGGCAACATTTATTACTGTGTTGTTTAAGCATTTAAAGATAAAATGACCATTAAAACAAAAACTCAGAAGTTCAGTACAATTAAGTTTTAGGCACCATTGGATGTCATGTTGGCATAATTCCTCCCTACCGCAAGGGGAGCTGTCACTGCCAGACCTGCGATGGCACCTCAGACAGGGGTTCGAGTTCAGAGCTTGGCAGATTTTCTTTTATTTAAGATAAATCAATGTTCAAAAAGAACAAAAACAAAAACAAATGATGTGTTTCTAAAACTAAACGTCCTTAGTTTTCAGATGAAACAAATTGTATTCAAAGGAATACAAGATTATATACGGAAATGGATGAGGAATTTTTAGTATGAGAAATTGAACTACTGGCCAGAAAAATTGTACTTTCACCCCATGAGATCTAATGCAAAAAAATCTAGAAAATGTGTTTAAAAACACCATACCCCTCATCACATCTGTCAGACTGAGTGTAAAGTGCAACGTCATCTCAGACAAAAACCTCCAACTACGGCAGTAGGCCAATAAGACAGGCTAGATCCAGAGAGGTTGGAGCAACATGCGTTGTTTTGTGAGAACTCAGAACAAATTCCAATGAGAGACCTTTACAAAACAGAACTCAGAATGACTGCTCACATGGAGCCACAAAAAAGGCTTTTTAATGTAGAAAAAAAATAAGAACGAGATTGGTATTTCCTAGTCTGACCTCAAAAAAAAAAAAAACCCAAAACATTTGGAATCACCAATTAACCTACCACAGCCAATTATGCACCTCCGCTGTGTTTCCTTGGGCAAAATCGGCAAATCACATGATCTTGATTCGAACCTGCGAAATCGAGATAATAGGGCTCGCTCTGCGCTCAGATAAGACTTTACCAACTGACCCACCTGTGAGCGAGTCACTAGTTTAATGGATTGCTTTTGACATGAATGAGGCATTTCATTCCAATTGATTTGCTCTAAATAAACAGTTTTTGCTGTACAACAGGTGTGATGTGATTTTTGATGTGAAAAACTACATCAAACAGCGTCCTACATCAGCGAAGTCCGCCTGACACGAGGCGCCAAAAACTGACCAACTGGCACAGCACTACACTTTTATGTATCCTATAGCAGTGAAACAGCGTTAAAATAACATGAAAACTCATTTCTGAACAGACCAGGGTCTTACGTTCAGCAGATCAATGTTTACAAATTAATATCCAACGTGAAACTTGTATAATTAAAATAATCATAATAATAATAATCATAATAATAATAATAATAATAAAAACAGCAATATTGATAGTGCATCATTCACCACAAGTATCTCATTTAAATGCGCTCTACAACCTCTGGCACCAACTTAAGGATAACCCCACACACACACACACACACACACACACACACACACACACACACACACTCATCCACCCACACCGACATATATAAAATTCTCAAGTTGGTGCCAATTTAACAGATATTCTAAAGTGTGCTTCTATTCCTGTTTGGTATATTCACAAATGTACATGGACAAGTCCTCCACTCCGTCTTGGTCAGATCTTGAGTCCTGGGAGACTTGTCCAGAAGGAAAACATAGGAAAGTGATGGAAGGGTTGTTCACCTCATCTAGCCCCAGCCACATTTCGCTTTGTGAAGCCCTCACACCATTAACTGGCCGAAAATCTGTCAGGACAAAAAAACACACACAAAAAAAAAAACCAAAGATAAAAATGCCAACTCAGTAAAAGCATTACACAACGTGGTTTTATTTTACATGACCGTACGGCAGTCCATCAGTGCTCTGACATTTCCACTATCCGCGTTGCCCACCCTAACCACACACCGTCCGGTCCGTCACACACAACACTTCCCCTCTTCTCCCAGGACTCACTTCTGGAACTTGTCGATGATCCTGTTCACCATCTTGTCCGTGATGCCGGGACACAGGTCCTCTGCGATGCGGATACTCTTCTCCAGCTCTTCAATGGCTCCCTTCTTTTTCTCGCTGTCCTTGTACTGCTGCTGCTTCAGCTGCACGGTGGAGAAAGCCACCACGCCATCAGCTTCTTTGCTTTAAATTATGACAGCAAAAAAAAAAAAATAGTGTTTGCTAAATGTCTGTGGCCTTTACCTCCGCAAACCCTGGCGCGATCACCGTGGACAAACTGGTGGATTTTTTTAGGAGGTCTTGATCCTAAAAAAGGAAAAAAAAAGAAAGAGAGATCAATAAAGGGGTAAAGCTGTTAGTCACAAGCTTTCAGGGAAAAGAGGAAAAGCAGAAAACACTGGATGCAAAATAAGACGGTAAATAAGTACATAACTTGGCCATTACCTGTACTTGTGTGGCCTTCTTTCGTGGAGGCCACACATTTAAATGGCCTAAAAAGTTATTCAGTTATTGTTGCTGGGTTGGACCTGCCTGAAGCAGTGTCTCACCACCCACAGCCACTAGCAACCAAAGTGACATTGGTTTTTAATGACTAAGCTCTGACCATTCCCGTGTTCAAAGGTAACTGATTCAACAATACCCAATGTTTACGAGTGGTGTTTGGGGGGTGGGGGAAACGATGTACCCTTTGATATCCCTGTACCATAAAAGTGACCGCATACAATAAACCAGCAGTACAACAGTATAGCATGTTGACAATGCAACTCCCCCAGGACAGTGATGTCTGAGAGACATTTACATATACATCTATATCTATAGTTGCAAAAATTAAAAGGACCCTCACAAATGCCGCGGTCACCAAGGGTTCAATCGTCCTTATCCTGAGCTAGCTTATCTGACTTGAAGGGAAACTCGATCAAACATTTGCCCTTTTGTGCAATGTCTACTACGATATACCAGCCGCAATAAAATACTGACAAAGTGCTCATTGCGCATGCATAGCTCACAGCTGTACAAAGTTCCTTGAATTAAATCAACTATCCTTTGCAGTACAACAACCAATAGATGTAGATGTTGTAGTTGCGCCAAAACAAGATAAAAAATCATCATTAACAAAGTTGGATTCACAGTTGTACCACTGTAACCTTCACAAGTTGTTATCAGCACAAAATATCAGCATATCTGCAGCCCTGGTGTGGTAGTCCCAAATTCACACATGGAAGTGTATATAAAAAAATAATAACAATAATAAAAAATAAACGTTTAACGTAGAGCAAAGAGGCCAGCACAAATCGACTTGGTTTAAAGAAACGGAACCCGCCACTCACAGTCCCATTTGAAACCTTTGACTCTGGTTTCTTCTTGCGGACAGTGGTGAAGGACCACTCTGGCTGGGATGAGTCGTTCTCCTTGTTGCTAGACTCCCTGAAAACAGCGAGAGAGTTAGAACTTTTCACCCTTCAGAATTGCTCCACTGTGCATCTTCATCCGGACACGCAGCCACTTGATTAAACGGGAACTCTGAAGATCCTGCAAGAACCTACACTGTTGTACATGCAGTATCGCTGTTCTGTGAGCACGACCGTTCAATAATGGGCACTCACGAGTCAGAGTCATCAGAGCTGGAGTCATCGTCGCTGTGGCCCTCGGCCTTCCAGCGCTTCAGCCTGTCGATCAGTTCTGTCAGGTAGGATGTCTTCTTGGAGTTCTTCAGGATGAACTTGTGCTTAAGCAGCTCCTTCGCCGTGGGTCTCTGAGGAGAAGGCAAGAGCAGAGACCCCAAACTTGTCAACGGTTAAGTTTCTACAAAAAACTGCTTTTAAATAGGGGAATGGCCAGAATGGCATGGATTTTTATCAAACTCACAAATGTTGGGTCTTTGTTCAGACAGGCGTCCACAAACTCTTTGAAGGTTTTGGAGAATTCGCCGTTCAGGGTGGGGGGGTTGTTCTTGGGGATGAGGAACAGGACCCGCATGGGGTGCATGTCTGAATTGGGTGGCTCCCCCATGGCCAGCTCGATGGCGGTGATACCCAGGGACCAGATGTCCGCCTGAGGAGGAAGATCACAACCAACCACCGCCCCCCCATCCCTATACGTTAGCAAGCGCCCCAATGATGATGACAAGCCCTAAATTACAAGCTTCCTTACATATGCGGTTTTGTGGGAGTGACTGGGAATGACTGGGAATGGAGGCTGTATGATGTCTTTCCTTCCATTAATAGTGAGATGGCAAGTCGCCATCTCGCATGCTGCAGCATTCATATGAACACATGCAAACTTTCAAAACCACATTCTAAACATGAACACAGAGAGGGAGTAATTGGGAGAGAAACTGCTATTGAAACAAGGATCCGTTTAGCTTCTAAGTAATAATGGTAAGATCAATCAACAAAGACCATCACAACTGTAATCAGTAAAAACGGTCCCCAGAACTACTTGGGTCACACCCACAGCAAACGTACCATACTTATTTTGAGCCTGCTTCAAAGTACAGCGGAACCCCAGAATTATGAAGCCCAGAGTTATGAGCAGAAGGTCAGAAGCCTTAACATGAAACCCGAACCATCTAATTATGTAGCTACACTGTCCGAAAGGGAAGGTCGGCTCCTTTACTCCTAGAAAGCCGGTACCAGCAGATAGCACTGAAGAGCAGGTGCAGAACTTCAGCGGAGGACCACATGACTAATGCAAGCAGGGGTTTTCATCTTACTTTAATGGTCATTCGCTAAAGTGCAAAACCGTGTTGCTCAGCAATCGTAAGAGCTCGGCCTAATAAATCTATTAAATTTATAAAAATATAAAGGTCACACAATAATTCTTCTGTAGGTAGAAGGCAGCCTTGTATTTTGTATTTGAATAAGTTGTTTTAAATTAGGGTTTTCTTTGAAGTTTCTTAGTTTGGTTCATAGCTAATATTTTTTCACAACATTTATGATAAAATCTACCAAGTTAATTTGGAGTAAATTCAGAGTACCGGAAAGTCATGCAAGTATGGCCCATGCAAATGTACAAATCTGCCTAAATAAGACATCACAAGTGAAATACCGAAAACGGGATGGAAAGAGAAACACCTCGACTGAATTAGGAACTGTGAATAAGTGCCAACCTTGGAGTCATAGGCAGATTGCTGAATGACCTCAGGCGCCATCCAGAAGGGTGTGCCCACAAAGGTTTCTCTCTTGATCTGAGTGTCGGTCAGCTGCCCTGCCACGCCGAAGTCAGCCAGCTTCACCTCCCCTGACTCTGACAGCAGGACGTTCGCCGCTGTGCACAGACAGCAAACAATTACATGAGAGCCACGACAACCATAGCTTAAGTCACTTACTACCAAATCCTAGCAGGGTCGTGTCAAAGCCTCGTGCATTCAAACTTTCAAACGCACTCCATTTCACCCAGAATGACTGCATCTTTGCATTCTAGACACAAAACAACCATAATGTGAGCCTCCTGAGTGACTCATTTGGTAAAGGCGCCTGCCCAAGTGCAGACTGAGCTCTGACAGAATCCAGCTCATGTCATTTGCCGATTGCAACCAGGACAGCACAATATGGCATAGCTCCGCCAGGCCTTAGGTGGGTTAAAACGGCAGGCCTTCTCTCGGCTCTTCGCCAACAAGTATCTCCTACTGGCTTCACGAGTTACTGCAAGCTGTCAGTACTGATGGGAGGGATGTGCTTCTCGTCTAATCGCCTCTGAACCTCTAGTAGCCTGCAGTGTGGAAAAGAGACGGTTGGGAGAAAGACAACTATGATTGGAGGAGCCTAGTCATACTTCCTCACCCTTCCCGTGTGTGGAGGTAGGAGGCGTAGCGAAGAACTGAAATGTATTAGCACTACTGGCAATTCTGGGGGGGTGACCAAATCTGTAAACTAAACAACCAACACAGACACAACACCATACATTCACATTACAAACCCGTATATAAAAAGGCAAACCACATTTTTGCAACCACACCATCACATACAAACATTTATCCGAAACAAATCACTCATCTCGACCACACTGTCAAGCACAGTCATGTACTACCCACAAACCCACAATCACCAGTACGGCCTCTTATTTCACCACGACACACAAGCAACATTCAAACGAGACGATCAAGCAAAAACACTAAAAAGCACTGCAGGAAACAAACAGCCAATCAGAAGTTATGTTTGAGCTCCTGCTCCCTGGCCTCCGTTTATTGATCCCTCCATCGTTCTACACAGACGCACACCTTTGATGTCCCTGTGGATCTTCTTTTCAGAGTGTAGGTAGTCCAGCCCCTTCAGGATCTCCTTCAGCATGGTGGCAATCTGGAACTCGTCGAAGGGACCTGCACGCAACTGGACGCCCACAAAAAACACGCTTTGCAGCCATGCCAACAATACTGACAAAACATACCACACTTACAACCTTCGATGCCTCTTTGCAGAACTCCAATGAAGGGTACAGGTTAAATTAGCGGAGATTTCCAAGACGCAGCATTAACAACGAACTGCTAAGTATGGATGGCCATGTGTTGGACAGCTCAAAGGGGGAGTGTGTTGCTTACCAAGTCCAGAGCAGACCCTCCGCCAAGGTACTCCATTATGATCCAGAGTTTGGTGCCCTGGAGAACAGAGAGAAAATGTAAACTTCACCACTCCTTTAAACAACACATTTATCCTGCTGTATAAAAAAATGTAAGAAGTCACTTGAACTCCCAAGTAATTTCATATGAAAATAAATATAAACTTCATACACTGAGAAAAAAAATCCTGTTTGATTATTCATAAAATGTCCACTTTTAACTGACACGTAGGTGTTTCTAAACGGCATTAATTTGTATTTTTAATGGTTTAGGATTAAAGACAAAATTATATTGCCAACAGGCTATTCAAATTAGGCTATAAAGTGTTAGGCAGCAAGTTCAAATCAAAGACAGACATTTCATTTGAATGGCTTCAGTAAGAATCCACAGCTCCATTGATCCAGCCGATGTTCAGAACACACCAATTTGTCAAGACAACACCAGCAGCAGACCTGGTTGAGTTGGTTTGTCCCAACAAAGCATGAGTTCCGGTCCCACATTTCTATTGGTCAGTTTGCGTTCCCATCATGCTGTTACGAGACAATAACACACTGCTTCCTAATCACTTTACTTAATGTAAAGTTAATTATAATTTGAATGTTAGAACGTTTAACTGGTTTCCGTATAGTACACGTTGTTAGGGACCGTTTTATTTGACGGAACAATTAATCTGTTCTATAAAAGCAGTTAGACATTCCTCTAGACGTCATAGCCTTATCACAGCTGTGCCAATAATCGCAATAACACACACCTTCTTGTGTCTTCTTTGCTTGTTTTTGTTTGTCTGTGTAATATTAATAATAAATATTATATGCGTATCAATCGGTCTTATTACATTTATGACATAACTGCTTGAGAATAACCGTTTACATTTTTCTGAAAAATGGCCATTTAACTTTGCAAAGTAGTAAAGAATTTGATTTAATATTACGGAGATCTAGATCGACTGAAAACTACAGTTGCTGAATCTCAGAATCAAGAACCCCACTACAAGCTCGGGACACAACGATAAGCTGCATCATTTACCACTGAACCAAGTAGGGGTGGCCGATATATCAAATATACTCAATGTATCGCGGCTTGTTCCGCTCATGATGTAGTAAATTGCTATTTCGCCAACATCGAGTACAAATTGTCAAGTAATTTTTTTAAGCCGCCGGCATGAGACTCACTTTCTGGGTTCCGCTTCTCTCCCTCTCAGACACGAAAAGAAAAAAAAACTCATACATACGTCACACACACTGTGTGGACGAGTGTGTGTGACGTATATAGGTGAGACATGCGTTTTGTATCAGGAGAGAACAGGGAAAGAGCCTAGAGAGAGCGAAAGAAGCGAAGCGACAAAACGAGTGTCGAGTTCGCGAACGGTAATAGAATACGGAGGTGGACGAATTGGTTCCGAAAAGAAATAGTACTGGATCCATCTGGCAGTGGTTTGGATATCGCAAAGAAGATGTTGAACAAACAATGGTCATCTGCAAAATATGCCGCAAAACCATTGCCACAAAAGGTAGCAGGAATGTTCTTGTTGAATGCACTTTTGTTAAGGGTCTTGGTTGAGCTTGAGCTCTGTAGAACTAGGCCAGTATGTGGTCCTACATCATGTCATTATTAATTTTCATTTAACAGTGGTTAAAAGCCTATGCGTGCAATTGCCTGGTTTGAATAAATACTGTTTTGTTAAACTTAATTTCCCCCTTTTTGCATCCACGTTTAAAATTGTTCCAATAAGAACCACTAATGAATATAAACAAGAATGTTTTAAGCAGACATATGTTGAAGGGACGACTAGAATCATCATACTGGTGTGATTGTATGCATCAAAGGGTTAAATCAAGCATGTATGACGGGCTTTAGAGGAGATTTCAAAATATTGAGATATATATTGTGTATCGTGATATAGCCTAAAAATATTATATTATTTATAGGCCATATCACCCAGCCCTACTACCAAAGTTGAATTCATTGATGTTTATTGTCTCAGAGTAAAATATAAAAGGATGACGGTGGAAACAGTTTTCGTCTGTATTCCTTGACATGCGATATTCCCAGGACTTGGGGATACTAGATTTTGTAAAAAAACTATAGGTAAGAAACATTAAAATAATGGTAAAATTGAATTTGTTTTGTTAATTATAAGTGTGAGGGGAGTGTTGGTTGCAGTCTAACCTAGTAGGACTCAAACATTGGTCTCCAGGGCCAGAAGCAGTGACTAAATGTCCTAACTAAAGAGACAATGAAGGGGTTAAAACCTTCAATGCCCATTTTCCACATCATGGATGCAAACCTGACTACGTAACCAGTAATCAGGGCGCCTGTGTTTTTCATGTTGCTTGGAGCGTCTCTTGCTGTGATAGCTTGGGTCTGGGTCTCTCACGCACATGTTGGACATCCAGAGCTCAGGCAGACATCAGAAGAAAATTACAGCAGGGGTCATTCAGATTTTAGGAATTAACCCTTTCTTCAATGCGAAACAGGTTTTGCCTTGTTGGATAGTTTGGATAGCTGACATACACGTACAGCATAAACCGTGAGAAAAGCACTTCCAACAACCAGCAGGTCTCTCTGTGACCCGACATTTCCACTGCTAAAGCCGAGTTGCCAGTTTAAAAAAATAAATAAATAAATTGGACAGATAGTGGGAGCGGCCCAACCCGGCTTCTGCTTAAGGTTCATGCCGTTACACAACACAGCAGCCGCTCTGCTTAAGTCAAGAACAAACCAGGAAAAACCCAACAACATTGCAGATAGCTCCTCCTAGCCAATGATTCAAGGGTAGGACACATTGCACCGGCGTGACTCATTCCAGCTGGAAATACAGGTATTGTCACATTGCAAGAGCTGCTGGAACATGTACAGCACAGCGTCATAATCCTCCCCCTTTGGCCTGCATCTGGTCTAGCAGGGCCTCTGTTCTCTGGGACAGCAGACTTAGAAACTTAGAAAGTTTCAATTTACACCAGGATTAACTGTAAAGTATAATTTCACTCATCATAAAGGATTGACATTGATGTCCTGGTATTCAATGTAAACGCATGTGTGAAAAAATGCTACAAATTCAGTGGCACAGAAACCCAACACAACAAATAACCAAGTCTATTGGGATACATAACGAACTACAAGCATAGTGTATTATTGCGCGCTCATTGGGGGTGGGAGCACGTTCCCACGGCAATACTCCAGGTCCACTCACCTTCAGGTAGGAGCCGTAGTACTTGGTGACATGGGGGCTGTCGCATTGGCTGAGCACGGTGATCTCCTGCTGGATGTCCTCGATCTCGTCCTCCGCCTCCTCCAGGTCGATGGTCTTGATGGCCACCACCCTCTGCGTTCGGTTGTCGATGCCCTTGAACACCTCACCGAAGGAGCCCTTGCCGATGCGCTCCAGCTTGGTGAAGAGCTCCTCGGGGTCGGCCCGGCTCTTCTGGAGGGGGGATGGCGTGGGGGTCGGACAGGTTACAAACGAGGCACGGAAGCGGGACACCAGCGGGAACATTAGCAAACAAACAAAAGGTAGACATTTCGTAGTCTATCACACCCTAATCCTGGCTTTATCATTTACTGTTGAATATACACGTCACCAGAATGAAACAGGAACCAGGCACAAAACTAATTTTATTATTGAATGCCATAGACATACAAGCAGCTGAGAGAGACAGTACTGCTGTAAATAGTCATACAGAAACCACACCTAACCTGTTTCTTACAATTGAATTGCTTAATGTTCGAAATTTAAATTGCATGGGTGTAACACAGTCATTTAAATGTATTATCTTTGAGATATTGACAGAAGAAAGAAAAAAATTAATGGTACGCAGGTCTAGGTCTGTCTTTTGAATTACCATTTCTATTCCCCGTACACATTACAAAGTGTGACAATTCTTGACAATATAACGTAAGAACTAAAAATATAAAAATCCACACTATGAGATATTTATGAGGTAACATACTATATTAAAGAACATTTTAATCCTCGTTGGATTAAACCCTTTTACTATTCGCAGAGAACTAAGAGTTCTTGAAACCGATTTGAGGGCTTAGGATCTTATACAAAGCTGCCAGTTCTTTATGTACACCAATGTATATTCCTTATCCCAAATGACTAGAATGTCAGGTTACTTTTATATCCTTATATTCAGCCACCTCTTTACTTTATGTTCTATTAATAGGCCCTTGTGTTTGAGGCTCTGCCCACCAACGCCCCTCAGCCCTGTGCTTGCAGCCGCTTTGTATCAGTTACTGAGCCGATCCCAGCAGGGGTGGCTAGAGGGTAACCGCACACCTGCTGGGAGGGAGGAGGGGCTCACGGGTCGACACCTGCGACGCTCCAACAGAGCAGGTCACAGATGCCAGGACCTGCCCCGGTTTGCACGTTGGATACAAATACCACTGCCTCCGTCACAGGGCACTCCTCCGCAAGCAAGATGGCACTGGCTACTCCGGGGTTTCTCGGCAACGCACTAACATCGGTGGGGGCCAAGCCTGAACTTCAGAGTGGTATGGGCGGGGCAACGTCAGTGTGGCCAAGCCTGAATTCGAGTGGAATGGGCAGGGCAATGTCAGTGTGGGCATACGGAAGCAGCAGCTGTATCCTGCTCTGCCTCTTCCAGTAAAGCTGCCTCCACCGAGATAAAGCTGTACACACTGGCCTTATCAGTCAATCACAATCCCTTCTGAGAAAGTGAGTAAGAGTTCATATGGTCGATTGAAGTGGAGCCCCGACTGGTGCTTTCATTCATTTTCAGGAGACGGACTTAAGGCTGGGGAACCCCTATAAGTCACATGGAATGGGGTCTGGAGAGCATTGGCCTCAGAACTATTTCTGATTTCATTCTCCATTTGTGACGTTTGCTTCGATCAGTAGGAACAAAAACTCTAGTTCCTCATTGTTCTCCCTTTTAACTGTGTGTACAGAAACTCTAAGCGGTTTCTTCACAATCCATTATGCATACAGCATCTCAAGCAGGCCTACTCAACTAGTGGGCCGAGTGAAAGCTATTATTGGCCCAAATATAGCCAGTAATTAATGGATGTAATCAATACAACCACTACACACACTGATATTTTGAAACCTGTTGCATTCTTTGTATGTATGGATTGTTTTTTAACCATCACTATTATGATGATTATTGTTATTTGGATAAAATATAGTAAAATAAGTCCTAGTAAATTAATATATATATATATATATATTTTTTTTTTTTTAAACAGTTGAAGATCCCTGCACTAGCGCTAATACACTACGATAACTTGCAAGAATACATTTTGAGACAGATTAACACAATGCTTGTCGATTTTCAGAAGGAGACAAGCACAACAGGAGCACGACAGAGAGCAGGGGAAACCCACCACGCAAGTACAAAATCTCCCAGAATATCAGGATGCTGCGTAGCATGTGAACTAGGGCTGAAACTAATTATACATTATCAAAAACTCGACTAGATAAATAATCGATAGCTGCAGCCCTAATGTGAATGCAGTAACATCACCATAAGTGACGCTCTATGCATCAATCAAAGCAGAAATAAACTTTTGTTCATTTTCAACTGTCAGAGTGCCATCTGCCTTGCCGGTCCTACATTGTCTCTGTTGCTAGACATCAGTACTGCCCAAAGAAGGACACAAAGGTATTTTCCGCTCTCGCAGTGACATGTGAGATTAAACTATTTCTTCACTTAGAGAGGCTCTTTTGTAGTGTCAAGCAAGAGCCAATTACACGGCATAGAACAGAACAGATTCAAAGGCTGGCAGCTGTTTCTTCAGCGCCGTTTCCTGTTCCACGAAAGACGGTTGAGAAAGTCTAGCACGACGGAAGGAAAACTGCAAACAAAACACACTGACACCACCAATTAAACCATACACAAGGAAGCTAACCAGCTGCACAGCAGACAGCAAATAGCCAGCATGGTTGGAATCTCAGGATAAGTTCCCAGGAAGTACATATTTTCCCTCAGTTAACAGCTCACTGGTACTTTGGCCAAACCAGACAGTAGAACACACAGGTTGTCGCACAGATCTAGATTGTCACTTAGTCAGAGGAAAGAGAGGACTTTCTTTTTTTTTAAATAACGCATTTACAGGGTGATGTTTCATTTCGAGCAGTTTTGCAATTTGAACACATCTGCGTGCTCGTGAAAAAGTGTAGAAACACTGGTATTCTGAACTGGAACTGAGCACTTAAAATTGCAACAATGTGCCAAGATGTGCGACAGTTAGATAAACCAGTCACATAGCTCCAAAGTGTGATAAATGCAGACTACAATACCCACAACCGATCCTTATAGCGTCATCATAATTTAAACTAGTCTCCTGTTGCCTCCATTGTGGTACTCATTTAAACAAACAAATCAGTCAGGACTACAGTAAATTTACATTATTTCCTTGCTGCAATGTGAGAGGACACATACAGCTAGTTTACATAAATTTTGACTACGTCAGGCAGGCGTGGTCTAAATCACTTCTCTTCTGAGTAGAACAAAACCAAGACACATAAGCACAATTGGTGATTTAGAATTTGAGAAAACACAAAAAATGTTATTGCAATAGGTGGCAAAAATGTATACCTTTTTATGAACTTTTGTATACTTAAAATCCTAGAAGGGGCTTTGCTCTGGTGACAATAAGAAGTACTTAATCTGTACTGCATCAGTATACATCAATCAAGTTTAAGAATAGCGTAAATGTGTAGGATATGACTGTTGGTAAAATTGACTAAATATCACTTGACAAATGCTCATGTCACTTGTTGCCTTTTGTTAAGGAGAAAAAAACGTATTGGGTAAGGAGGTATTTTTTTAATTTTTCTGCATCTTTGATGATAGGCTGGATGGCTGAAGCGTGAACCACCGGATGTTAGACTGTAAAGGACACTCCTCTTGACTATGCCTTCCTGTGTCAACAGACTGAGTGTGCCCAGGGGGAACCAACCTCACAAAACACAGGGCTCCTTGCTAGACGTCGCTGTTGTTCCAAACTGCCTGGAAGACTTTGGACCCCAGGTCAAAAAAAGCGCACAGCTAAGCATTCTAAGGAGGAAACGGGCGTGTCAGTCCGGTGGTGCACTGAGGACCTGTGATCATATTTACGAAGGAAGGACCCGCCACTCGCCTCTTCGGCTCCCTCAACCTTGT
>JAOYSI010072910.1:7096-20742 GCA_025775065.1 Hiodon alosoides | reverse complement strand
AACATGGGGAGGCACAGTGACAGGTGAGCGGTATGATGTAACCTGGAGAGGCACAGTGACAGGTGTGCGGTATAATGTAAACTGGGGAGGCACAGTGACAGGTGTGCGGTATAATGTAAACTGGGGAGGCACAGTGATAGGTGTGTGGTATGATGTAACATGGGGAGGCACAGTGACAGGTGTGCGGTATGATATAACCTGGGGAGGCACAGTGGCAGATTAACTCTGAGAAAACCATCATGTCCCTTGATCTCTCTTTCTAATTCTCAGTCTGCCAGGCTGCCCCTCACACCTGCCCGTCAGGGTCCAGGAACCCACTCGCAAAGCCATTACAGCACACCAGCTCGCTAGGATGTGTGTCAGAGAGCTTTGTTAGGCTTCCATCCTATACCAAACTACAGGAACACATCACGGGTATTCAGTCTTTGAAATCAGTATCATACGATTGTTGAAAATTTACTTTGACAGCAGTGTGAAATTGCAGGTTTAGGATGAATAGACAGTTAACTCTGACAGACCGCCTAGTGTGCACTGATGGACTTGATGAGAGTAGTGACTTTGAATTGACAGCTGTCAGGGGGGCATGTCGCCAGGGGCCGTATCCCTTTGGTATCAAGCAGCCGTACGCCCGTCTCATGACCTAGTATGTCATCAAAAGGTCCAGTAAGTGTCACCCCTTTTGTCCTGTCAGCCTCTCGCAGGAATATGCCCTGTGCATTCACGAGTGAAATTGAAGTTCAGTTTTAGTCATAGACAGGCAGAAAAAACACAGTCCATTGCATGCAGCTTTGATAATCAAGGTTGGTGCGTTTTTTTTGGTCTCATTTGTACAAGTTCTGTTGTGGCCGTCCTAGTGCCATTCATCAAACAAATAGTCTGACCTGACCTGCTATGGCAACGGTCCCGGAGTCTCTGAGCACTTATTAAGCTCGCCATTTTACTGCTTGTCCTGTTATGGAGCTAGATTTTTACTGAAGCAGTTCATACTATTTCATCTTTTTTATTTTTGCTGGAGCTTCACGAGCTGGGCGGTGCCTACCTTAACTACCCTGATTGCATGTCACTACTCTCTGCAGACACCAGGACAGCTGTTACACCTGCCCGGCTGCTGTTTGGTGCGGTGACATCATGGTGACTGGGCCCTCCAGGCCTCCTGGTTAAAAAGATTTAGGTACTGCAGACTTCGCTAACGCAGTCCAACCAAGCTAGTTTGGACTTATTTGAAATGATTAATTATCCCTGTGTGAAAAAAAGATTGGTCACAGGTTGACCAATGAAGATTAAAGTTTGGGACAATCAAACTGTAATGTTGTCTTTGACTCGGAACAAATGACACATTTTTGTTATGCAAGATATTTTTCCTGATACTTTTAGCCACCGCCAAACTGATAGCGTTATGCAAATAAATGTTATGCAAGTAAGAAAAACAGAAGAATGTTTTGGGTTTTTTTTAACAACATAACATAACGATTTGTTTAAATCAGGTCCACTCTATTCATGTGTGTGATGACACTTGATAGCGCATGGGTCCTGGGTTCAAATCAGATCTCTAAGCTAATTTGCATGGGCTTACTTTGGGTGCTTCAGTATCTTTCCACTGTGTAAATAAATATTCGTAATTTTTTAATTAAATGGGACCGTGCAGTGCACCAGGTGTTAATGACGTACAGTAGCTCTGCAATGGAAGTTCTCCTCGCCCGTTTGGGACAGGTGGAGGAGGCTACCTGATTTCATGTCCATCCCAACCCCAAAGGCGACCAGGGGATCTTTTTAAATTCTTAGGACCCGCAACCAGTCAGGCCACTGTTTTCAGTTTGTCCGTCAACTCTGGCGTAATTAATATTTTTTCATATCTGCTTACTGCGGTTCTGTCACGGTCGTTTTAATCCTATCAAATGGGTTGTCCTTCCCACTGAGCAGTAAACTTCTGTGTATTCTAACGAGGCAGGCAGTGCCCGTCTTCTTCTCAAACAAGCGTAGCTTTGGACTGCGTGTTTCAGGGTTTGAATGATCAGTTGCGAGTGAATTTTTCGTGATATCGGGGCGTGGGGCAGCATGGACCCAACTCCATGGACACATTGCAAGTCCCTTTGGATCAGTGCATCTGATAAGTTTGCCCAATCAAATTCAAACGCCAATGGAGGGGATTGACTTACGACAATGGCTAATAATAAATACCTGGATTATTGGCCTCATATTTGGAGATTAAGGCAGCAGGGGATTAAAAAAAAAAAAAAAACCTTTAAAATCCATATTATGAATTTGATCCCCCCGAAAAAAAGAACTGATAAAAAAAAACAGGCGGCAGTGAAAGATCAAAAGCAAGTGGAGTTTTTCTTCTTCTTCTCCGTTAAAGCGTTACATGTGCTACTCCACATGATGACCCAAGGTCTTCGGTTAGGGGCCACTAATGGGAATTAGCTCCACAGACCGCGCTCCACCAGACTTCTTTCTGTTCAAAGCGCACTGGAGCTCCGTGATTGACCCGACCGACCGTTCGGTTAATTATAGAAACCCATCAGTCTTTCCCAGAAGAGCGCCCTCCCACTTCTTCACAGCCCATTCTGGTTCTGTTGACTAAGGGACTGGAATGAAACCAGCCGTTGTACTAACTATAGACCTGACGAAGTTGATCCCTTTCCATTTATTTATTGTTGCTTTGTATGGGGGACAGCCTGATACAGAGGTGTTAGGACGCAAGGTACAGAGTGAAGAGGTGGGGCAGAAGCCACCTCTAAGCTGGAGGACATGGCCCCTTTGTTCTATGACTGCTCGGATTGGTTCCGGGGGTCAATCAGACGGGAAAGTTTCGGGACTTTCTGGCTGATCCGATTGTCGGCTTGTTCCGCAGTGACTAAACTCTGAAACGAGTCAGATGAAATGGTGAGACACTGCTCAGGCAGGTCTAATGGTTTTTTATCTCCATTCCGATCTTCGCTCCCCTACGAAACTGCCGGTAGGCCACCTCTCTCTTATGAATTAAACATGCTTTTTGGTGCCGGGTAATATTTCTTTTGCATGCTTATTGAAAAATACACTCCTTTCAGTCTTACCTATCGTTCATTTTTTTTCGGAGGGGGTAAGGTATGTAATCAGGAAGTGCGTCATTTGACTAATCTTGGCCTGGTCAGCCCCCACGTCCTCCTGGAATCTGGACAGTGACCAGAACTTGAAATGTGTTGCCCAGATTTGGGAGAGAGCTGGATTTATTCATACAATGAGACTAAAGCAGCAAAGCCCAAACTTCCCTTTCCAAACGTCTATGTCTCCCCCGGAATCGAGACCCGTCTTTGAGCGCTTGGCCTTCACAGACCCCATGCGAACTACGCCCCTATGCAGGATCGAGACCCTTCATCGAAAGCTTGCCCTTCACAGACCCCCGTGGGATCCTACTCAGGATCAGCCACGTTAGTGGTGAAAATAATGCCCCCAAAACTCCAAAACCTTGCCACCCCTGTCAGCCAGTCATACCCCACGATCTGTGTTGGCTTTCAGAGCTAAATGGCCTTGCCTTCATCAGATTGCACTCTTGAAAGGCACAAAGGCTGATGGTGGGGCTGGGGGTATGCAGCTACTGACGCATAAAAATCATCCTGTGTCTGTAGCTGTGGGGATTTAATCTCTTCCAGGCGTTTTGGCCCTGTACCCACTCAGCTACAGCCAATGGACGAGCTGCAGTGCATGATGCCAATCAGTCAGAATAGGAGGTGTAGCGCAGGGACAGTAAACAGATCCAGGGTCCAAGTACGTTCAACAAACGCGGGTGGATTATGCTTCATATTGAACGTTTCATTGTGTACAACAAAGCGCAGTATGTGGGTTTTACGAGCTAGGCAGTGCCAAATATGGCCCCCAAGACAATTGGTTTAGCCCCCAAGACAATTGGTTTAGCCCACCAAAGTAGTGCAGAAAGAGAGAAAAAAAAAATTTATATATATATATATATATATAGCAATTTATTATTTAGATGCCAAAAATACGGTAAACCACACGTGTGTTTATTGAATATATGTTAGAAACGGTGTTAGAACTATATGTAAATTTTCCAAGGAGGTTCATGAAAACATCCATACAAAGCTACCTAATACAACTAGTGACTACTTTAATTAACAGCAGCCGAACAGACCTAACAAACGGTTTTTGTCTCAAAAAAGTGCGATGGCAGTTATTCTATATTATACAGAGATTCTAGTGATTCTATATTATACAGAGATTATACAGAGAAACTTTTTATTTTGTTAGTTTATAAAGCAGCAAATGTAGCAGTGTTTGTGCCTGTTAGACTACTAACAACTCTGCAGTGGAAACCGCCGTTAAAATACTTAATAATATTTTTGTCTCCCTCGTGTGGTCATACACGCCTGTTGCACTTTGTATTTTCCTCTTCCATGAAAACGTTTCCAACTTTCTGGAGAGCCTTTTACAGGGGTTTGGGCAGTGACGCACTGGGATTAAAAATCGGCCCAAGCATTTTTTTAACATACTGGCACATAACATTCCCAGCATAGAATGGAATAGAAGGCGGGCCAGTGGGCATTTGCTTGGGTCACATCCAGCATCAAGGTCACAATTTCACAACACAGATTACCTTCAGTGTTTATGTTATTTTAATTAAAGATGGTAAGAGCATAAGATTGTGCGGGTTAACACAAACACTGCTTCCTAATATACCTAAATGACTTCCTGAAACGATTCAGGTTTTGCGGTGATTCAATTTTCGAACACCATCAGCCAGCTTACTGTGCTGTCTTGCGTTTGCTCCCATTTTTAGGTTCAAAGAGGGGCACAATCTCAGTGTTAAGGCCTATTCAGTCCTGTAACTGTCACCCCTTTGGTTCTGTCAGAAACATTTCCCGTTCATTCAAGAGTGAAATTGGAAGTTCAGTTTCAGTCAGAGACACGCAAAAATCCAGTCATTTGTTTGTAGCGATGATAACTGAGGTTGTGCGGTTTTTGGTCTCATTTGTAAATGTTTTTTGTAGTTTCCATCCCAGCACCATTCATCAAACAAATAGTCTGACCTGACCTGCTGCGCCAACAGTCCTGGAGTCTCTGAGCACTTATTAAGCTCGCCATTTTACTGCTTGTCCTGTTATGGAGCTAGATTTTTACTGAAGCAGTTCATACTATTTCATCTTTTTTATTTTTGCTGGAGCTTCACGAGCTGGGCGGTGCCTACCTTAACTACCCTGATTGCATGTCACTACTCTCTGCAGACACCAGGACAGCTGTTACACCTGCCCGGCTGCTGTTTGGTGCGGTGACATCATGGTGACTGGGCCCTCCAGGCCTCCTGGTTAAAAAGATTTAGGTACTGCAGACTTCACTGGTTTGAGCATTCATTGAAATGCCGAATTGTCCCTGTGCAAAAAAAAAAGAAGCAGAAAGTCAGGTAAAACATGTAACAAGAGCAATTTCGAGGTTGACCAAAGAGTAGTAATCTGAGGCAAAAGGAGACTTAGGTAGTTCCTTGGTAAAACTGTAATGGTTTCTTTACACATCTTTGACTCCCAACAAGTGACACATTTTTGTTACATAAGATATTTTTTCTGATAGTTTTAGCCACAGCCAAACTGATAATGTTATGCAAGTAAATGTTACGCAAGTAACAAAAAAGAAGAATGGTTTGAGTTTCGTAATTAGAGTACAGAAAAAAATCATAATGATTTGGTTAATTCAGAGCCATTCATTCATATCTGTAACAAAGCCTATGCATGTGAATGTCCCGGAAGTGGTTGAGTGACCCTTTACTTATTGGTCTGGAAAAAAAAAACGATCTGGGGAAGTGGGTGTGTAAGGGCTTTTTAGGCTATGGTCATCAAACTTTACCCAGCCGACATGACTTAAAGGTCACGTGTAAGCTGGGCAGCGACCAGAAATCACCAAGATAATTGCGCCTGCGCTCTCATGTGAGAGGGGAAAGAGGGCCACTTTAGCTCAAGTGTCTCCGGCTGCCCTGGACGGGGGGGGGGGGGGGGGGGATTAGCGAGCGAGACAGCAAAACAGCGGGGGTTGTCATAGAAACAGACAGAAAGAGGCACAGCAGAAATTGTCACAACAGACGCCTGCTAGTCATCTGTTGCTGTGCATCAGACTGTTGCTTTTGCAGCCTGAGGATCCATTCAGGGAAAAAAAAAAAATTATATATATGTCAAAACATCAATTATATATTGTAAATGTTTAAAAGTTTAATTTCTCCCCACTATATGTTGTGTTTTTAAAAACAAGTTTTAAATTATTTTCAAAATATATTGCAATACATCCCTAAATCACATGTGATTTAGTAAATTGCATGGCAAAATATTCCTGGAACAATTACAACGGAGTAAATTATATTTCGGTATATATTTATAACTACAATCATGAAAATCTCCATTTGTTTTTTCATATAATATTTATTGCTATTAAGTCATACATAAGTACTTCTGAAGATTTTCTTTCGGACATTTTTAGCAAGATTTTTGTCCGAAAATTTTCAATTGTAGCAGTATTAACAGCCATTTTTGAATTAATGAGTGTATTTTTAATGTTCAGATGAAATGATTTAATGTTCGGTCAAACCTCCCGGTACTGGCAGCGCTCATTACTGTCAGTTGCTGCACTTCGAATAAATCAGTACTTCCTGGCTGAAAATAGTATTCTCACCTCCTCCACTTTTTAGCAGTTCGAACATGCATTCATTTTGGCCCCAGATACCAGTTACAAATATATATTTTTTAAAACACCAGAGCCCAAATATGACCGCCGTCACATCATAATGGTTGTAATAACGAAGCGCGTGGTAAAACAGGGAGCACGTGAATCTAATTAAATGTGAAATTGCCAAATAAATCAAAATCAAGCCGGGAGACTTGTGTTGCGTGTGGATATGGATGGATACACACAAGGAACACCTTAGCTTTGAGGGCTACGTTAATGAGGCAGTGGTGTGCCTGCAAGCAGAAGAAAAACTGATAAATTAACACCGTAAGGAAACCTAGAAAAAAAATTAGCAATCACCTCTATAGTTTTTCAGGAATTGAAGCTTTTACATTTTATATTTTATACATTTTCGCTGCATATCGTACCGCAAGAGCAGCCATGCTAAAGATATGGCTTCCGGCCGCTGTAAATATTAGTGCTGAGATACTGCGAGTTGTAGAATTGCCTCTGAATTGTAAAACAATTCAAATGTTGAAGCTGTTGTACACCGTTGACATACCTTTATTAATTCACGCATTGCCTAAAACTGAACTTTGTACATGCGCATTATGTCCTAAACACGCACGAATCGTAGTATAGTTTTATGAAACAATTTGAAAATGGAAGTGGCAGTAATTGATACATTTTCCAGTGTATTATTTAATTGGTAATATTCTAATATTTTTACATATACTTTACATATACTTTTTACATATACTTCTATATTTACATATACTACAGCTTGATTAGAGCATCAGAAAGCACCGTAACAGACAGTAATAATCTTTTGGAGTTTCAGTTGACCATTAAACTCTGAAACGGTTAAATTATCCAGATGCCCAGCAACCCAGCATGGTTTGATTAAAACGAATTTTCGGCCCCAGGACTCATGCTCGTTCGCGTGCTAACACAGGGTAGCATCACTAATTGCTTCTCGCACGGACCACTTTACTGTGTTCGTTATTACTCACGGCCGATTAGCCTATGCCCATTGTATATCCGCCCTGGACTATTTCAGAGGCACTCATCTGTGACCAGCATCCCTCAGTTTAACACAGACAGGTAATTGCATAATCAACAATAACCTGCCAAGAGTATTTATTTAATTAATTATTTTTTTAAAGAAAAAATACCGGAATGGTTCCTATCTCAAGCTGAGTTGTGCTCACCCAGCCCTGCCCTGCCTGGTGGCACTTCCTCAGTTCAGCCTGGGAACTCGCCATCACACTCAGGGACAAGGTCTTAGTCATATGGCCCACCATGCTATATGGTTGAGTAGCTGTATTTCCAGAATCATGTCGGGAGCATTTCTTACACTGAAAAAAGGTTTCTGAACTGCTATGAGGAAAAAGTTCCATCTTTCCCTGGTACAATGCTCAGATTAAAAGAAAATAACAGACTAAAAATGTAGGCATTGACTCATTTCGGGATTTTCAAATCTGTGACTCTTGCTCCTAAAAGCTGCAGGCAAGGAGCACAGCAGTTTTATACTTGATCAAGGTAACCTGAGTTGTAAAAGATATAAATATTTTAAAAATAGGTAATAATAAAATACTGTATATATATTAAAAATAGGTACCTAATACAAGTCTGTTAAACATGAATTCGACAGACTTCATAACTGTGAGCACAATTACATGCTGTCCCCTGAAGGTAATTGTGGGTGGTACCCACAATTTGTATCCTACAAGCACTGTTACATTCTGTCCGCTTGTGATCAGACTGAGCCCCCCCCCACATTTGTCTCCTGGAAGCAGTTACAAGTTTCAAGTAATCCTCAAATTGCAGGATGCAGAAGACATTCCACAGGAGGGCGCATCTGAGCAGGTCAGAGCTTATGTCTCTGGGCCAGAGAGTCACCATTTGGGGAAAAGGAACGTTCCTTAAAGATGTCCCCAGCGCCGATGTGGCGGATATTGGAATTCAGACAGTGTTTTGAGCTTCTGCTCTGACTGGAGACATGAGCGATGGATCCCGCTGAAGGGGGACTAACCGAAAGCCACTGTTCCAGGGTAATGAGAAACAGAGACTTAAGACGTGGCTCTGCGTGGCAGAGATGGAATTATATCAGCTGGAAACCTGACGTAATAAATCAGACTTTGTTAGAAGAGCTTGGCAGGCTCGACCCAGACGCGTGACACCGGGTGTCCCAAAGAAACGAACCCAGCGGAATGTGATTGGTCAGGCGTTCTCTTGCGTCTTGTGCATCTTTTACAGCATTGTGGCTGAAGTTAAAAAATGACTTTCGCTTAAGAAACAAAAAAGGCTCTTACCTACTTGGATTCATTCGGTCCTGTTAATAGGGCACCACACAGAGAGAACAACTGCGACACAGACACAAAAGTCACACTAATGGTTTCACACTCGGGTTTCACTGTGAGTTGTAAACCTTGCGCGTTTTCGATTTCATCGCACGTGGTAAGAAAAGATGTGGGCTCATTTATATTCTATAAGGGCGGCTATTTTCACCGCCGGTAATTTGACCCTCAGAGTCCCAGCTTTCCATTCTTGTCGAGATAGCCATTGAGTTGCACGGTCTATGGCAGCCTCGGCTTGCGTTGCCTAGCGACGTGCTCGGGCCTGCTGATTGGGAGATGGCCAGCCCCTGATAAAGTCTTCCCATTGATAGCCAAACGCTTATCTTAACGCTGATGCAATGCCGTCAAAAACACCAGCTATTAGCCCCCCTCACACAAGGACCCAGGGGTTTAAAAAGCAGCTGTTTCATCCGTGTCTGCAACGGGAGGGTAGGGGGGACAGGGAAAATAAATAAAGAGTCTTCTCTTCTAGCAAAGTGGCCATTGTTTCCCGAGCTTGCCGCTTGTAGTAATTGTGTTGTGTGGTCAGATATTTATCAGCCAGGCACAGGTGGTGTTTGTGTAGGCGTCATACAAGGCACCTATGGTATTACGTTTCACCGTCAAGGAAAAGACATCAGAACTATAATTTAATATATGTTAAGGTATATTTATGTGTTGAAAATACCAGTTATTCTGATGAGGAATTTTATGTAATCAGCCCAGATACAGGATGTAAATAATGTAATGATGAAAGTTTACGTCACGTCGAGGGTTGAGCATTTCATAAGCTCATTTCCTATTAAGAAAGGAGAGGCGGCTGTACTTTTGAATCCACCTGACGTTGTCTCAATGTCATCACAGCGTTACATTGGTTCTTGTTTCCTGAAAGAGTTTGATCTCTCTACAGGTGGTGACTTCAGAAGGTGTTGGTGGGGTCTCGCGATGGCCCCAGTGGGCCCACGCAGGGCGTCGCCACCAGCCCTTCGTCAACTCGTCACCCTGCTCCGGAAGACCCCTCACAAAGGTACGACCAGCCGACCCAGCCCCCCTGTGCCCGTCTGACCTGGCAACTGCACTCAAGGCTCTGACGTCATTGCCAAAATAAGGCTTAAATTGTCTCCTTATTGTGGCTTTTCTTGTGTCAGTGCTTACATGTCTTGTAGAATTCGGTAAAGCTTTACCATACAGTAAAGAGACGGTCATACGTAAGAACGCGTGAAGGCACTCATTACTGTTCATTGCCATTTATTACAGCCAACACCAAAGGCTATCTTGACACACAGTGTGTCACCACGAGGGTCCACTGAATTGATCACATAGGCCTTCCTGCACCGGTCCAGATAATGCATGTATGTATGCCTGTGAAAAACTAATTGGAACGCGTGCGACATTTCATGGGCACAACTACTGGTTCGGCAGGTGGCAGAAAACATTTTGTTGTGCCTTAAACAAAGCAGCAGCAATAACCAAGCGGGGACGTATTCACAGGACCCTGGCGCCAGATGAGCAACTGTATTGCATATAATCGCATTAGGCAGGCTATCATGCTCTGTCAATTAGTGCATTTCATTTAATTAAGCCCAGTTAAAAGGGCTACGCTGGCTACGTGACCGGAAACGTTCCCAATGTTCTCCCGCAACAGCGGGTTTGTTGGGCCCGTACAGCTGCCCCACGCTTCAGTCACCTGGCTCGGGATCGCCGGTGCTCCTCGTTTCTCTGCTCGGTTCAAACAGGTCACTCCTGCAAGACGTTTCGCTGCGGGCGCTGCACAGGGAATAGTGTGCGTCATGTTTGTATTACCTTTTTATGGATGAAAAACGATGTCTTTTGCATGTTAAAGGGGATAATTGAGCGCCGTTTCTGGACACCGGCCGGTCCTTGGGAGATGAAAACAATCCTTCCCACTGAGATTCTCCAACAGGACACTCCTAAATTAAACTCCCTGAAAAGGGGAAATCCACCCAACGTCCCTTTGTTACCTGTCAGAGCAGGTCATTTAAGTCTTAGTGGCAGCTTAGTCAATGCCTCAGTTCAATTTTATTCATGGCCAACTTAGTGCCAATGGTAGAATGTTCTAAGATGTTCAAATATTTTTGCTGGAGTTTTGGCACTGGGCGAAGGAAGTATTCATAATGCAAGGTAGGAAGTAGTCAGCATTGCCGGCAGAGTGACAGAGGGTGGATACATTTGAACAATTCGACATGATGAAGTTTGAGTAAGAGCGGGTGAATAGAAGAGCAGCAACAGGACATTTTTACCACAGGGTTTACCTTTTAACAGTGTAACTCGATACGTGCAATGACAGGCAAATGCCAGCCTTACTCCAAGTGCTGTCGGATTTCATCAATGTGTCAGTGTAAAGTTTCAGCGCGATGTTGCAACATTTTACCCAGGTCCCAGCTCAGTTAAATGGTTTTCATTCAAAGGTAATGTGTGCTGACAGGCAGCCACTCTTTTGTCATTGCCATAGCGTTCCTCCGCTCTCCATCTTATCTGTGGTCCACAGAGTGGTGGAACTTGGGTGTTTACTTCCTGGTTTGGCAGGACGTAAGCTTGAGCTTCGTGGGCATGCTAGCCGTTTATCTGGTCTGTATGTGAAGTACCTGGCCAGTTTCTGGTCTGGGCCAACAGCCGTCTTTGTCAGAAAGGTTTAACTGGCATCACGGTTCACAAGGAAAGGACCCTGCTACTGACTATACATGGACATGGTGTATGGAGCTGTGAAGAAAGGATGACTATTCCCTGACAAGTTGTCTCTAGAAAAAAATTGTCGTATTCTGCATAAATAAAGTTTTCACTGTTAAATTTTTAACATTTTACTGTGGTGTCCCTTTCTGCAAACATTAGCGTGTATACCAGGATCTGTTCAGACCAGACCAAACCAAGGATAAAAATACACTTTTAATTTCCTTGGCTAATGATAGCCACTGTGTGTTCCTTCTTTATGTATATAAGATGAATGACGGTATTTCTCTGTGCAAAGTAGTATGTTGACGTAAATTACTAGATGTTTTCATGAATAGGAAGCTGGAGAGCCAGGGAACAACGTAAATGACCTACTGACAGATCCCTTCTTTTGTGTGGTGTAGTTATATTATATGACTGCCAGGGGGCAGCAAATGCCTTCATCTGTAATCGTGGACGAACAACCCTTCTTATTTTTTATTGGCTACAAAGGCTGCACCAGAGCTTGATCTTTTCTAACAAGCACAAATGAGAGTTGAAAACCATGAAAAAACAAACAGCCGTCGGTTGGAAGTGATCAACATGGTAATGAATAGTTGACGTGTAACACGGCTGTGTGGATTTATTTTAATTACCTAAAGAAAATAAAGTCAGTGGATGGGCGGTGATGCATTTACAGTTTGTTTACCTAAAAACATTTTAGGCAAAAAAACTTCAGAGGGTCTGGGGGTGACCTTACGTTTTCTGTAACATATAAGATTTTTATTAGAGATGATGTCATCTCCTAGATGCTTTGTGAACTGTGGAATCCAGCTTGTTAACTGTCGCTCAAAATCCACAGCGAAGCGAGGGAATAATATTGAACGTATCCACCCAATGCAATGCTAATTGCATTTGTTTTTGTCAATGAAAAATAATTCGTTTTCTGAAGAACCATCTTTGCAATATGCACCTCTCGAGTTTGGATAAGACAAGGAGACCGACAAAATTGTATCATAATGGCGAAAAACGTCGATGGCATCGATTCGCGATTCTCCGTCTTGCATTTAGGCAGCCATGGAAATCACGCAATTTGTGCCTTGCACACCTCCAATGTCATTAGATCGATGGAATTGATCTGGCGAAGAGGTTTTCTCAGTTTCGACGTCCACCTCTTTGTTTAAACCGTGTTCCTTCAGGAATATAGTGGATGGTCTGACCTAACATGTTCGACACGAGGGCTCGGAACGCTGAGCAGCTAAACCAAAATTTATATATATATTAGACAGTGCCGAAGCCTTTATGTGCAGAGGTGTAGTTGTTTTCCAGTTCTCGCAATCATATGGCGTCCGCTCTTTATTGCACTTTAAAACTGTCAGTCTTATTGTTTTAGCGTTATTATATGGGGATATTCCAGATAGCCGTGGGGCTGCAGCGGACGTCAACAAAGACAGGCGGAAAGAATTACCTCGCTGTTAAAGGACCGTTTAGGGCTCTCCGACAGAACGGCGCATCTATCTGCCTCATATTAATGAACATTTATACATTTGGCTTCCAGCAAGATTGAGTTACAGATCATCACAGATGATCAGATACGCACAGTATACAGAACCCCCATAACACCTGATAACTCTGTAGCGGAGAATAGATAACGATAAAACGGCCCCTCACTCTGTGGATGGTAATAAGTCATAGCCCCCGGCCTGTCCAGCCTGATTAGTTGTGCTTGCATTGCAAAACACAAGTTTCTGTTCATTTATTTCCGGCATTGCGAAATGTACAACACGTTATCCGTTGGTGCCTCGGTTAGCTCATTCCTGTACTGGAAATCACAGGTTTGAATCAAGCTGATACTATTCACCCAATGTGACTGGGAGAACACTGCTTGGGCTGGGGTGGCTGAAATAAGCAGAGTTTCTCTCTGGCCATCCCAGGTGCCTGCGGGTTTGCAGTACTTCCACTCCAATAGCCAACAAACCAATGAATAACCTGCAGAGTATA